>CATIWQ010217312.1:0-22428 GCA_949673415.1 Euphorbia schlechtendalii
CTAAATCGAGCTAGAGAGAGTAGTGATCTAGAGAGCAGAGACCTGTGTTAAGAGTAAAACATAAGATTTCAATTAGGTTAAAAGCTCGAACAAACCGGCCACATACCTAGAAAAAAAGAAAGATGAAAGAAAGTGGACGAACAGAGAAGTGACGGAGACAGTGGAGCGACGGGATGCGATGGATGTGGTGGAGTTATCGGAGACTATAACAGTCAGAACGGCAGAGGTTAATGTATACGAAGAAATAGCAGTCAGAACGGTATAGAAATTGGGGGATTATAAAAGGATATTACGAACGGTTCTAATAGAAGACCGTCCGTAATAAGTATTCCGGACGGTCCATACATAATGACCGTCCGTAATACATTATTTATATTTTTTATAAATAAGTATTGCGGATGGTTATTATATAATAACTGTCCGCAATACCTATATTTCATTGCGGACCCCGCAATACTATAATAGGAGGCATGTATGACGGACGGTTGGTTCAATATAACCATCCGTAATACTTTCAAATGTAATCCGGACGGTTGTTACATAACAACCATCCGTAATAACCACCTCCGTGTTTTTTAATGCTCAATGCAAACGGTTTCTTGTAGAACCCTCCCAAAAAGTGCGACCCTACAAGCCCTTTCTGCACTAGTGTGGGGATGTGCCCCACTAGACGGAGTATCCTGACTCTGCCACTGGTTTCATTCACTTCATTGTAAATGTAATCATGCATGCAGTTGGATCTTAGATTATGTAATACGGGCATTCCCTAGTGTGTGTAGAATTTTTTAGTCTCTATTAACTTAACACACTCAGATAGAGGGAGGTCAATGTCCTTATTACTTGGTTTGTAAGTGACTTTTTAAGTTCTTTAAAATAATTTACTAAGCTTGTTGAGTTAGTTTATATGATGAAATGTTTGTAAAGACAGTCTAAACAAAACTCACAAATTAGCTAAGTCTCAGTTTAACAGACTTTGTTGAGTGATAATTCTCAGTAAAGTTGACTAATAAAACACTTAGAAAAAATACGCAGATATGAATGATGATGCATGATGAACAAATACTTATAGATTGGAATAAAGAGATAAGTTAAGAGAGTCAAACACATTGATTTATCCTGGATCAACAACTTGTACCTAATCTAGTCCTCGGATACCGTCTCTAAGCTTTAATCCACTCATTCAACTTCTTTATCTAGGCAGAGAAACATTCATTGTGGGTAGATCTTTACAACGAGTACCTTCCTTTCTTATCTAAATCCTCAAACAGTTTGAGTACCCTTCTCAAACTGATATCACTCAAGTATTGAAAATTAATGAAGTAAACAACTTACTAGATGTTTTTCTCCTTACAGATCTTATATATTAGAGTGAGTATGATTTAAATGATTTTTGCGAAGAACAAAGATTTGTATGTGTAGTTGTTCTTCTAAATTTATTTCTTAATTTTTAAGTAATTGAGTAAAGTTTTAGCACTTAGGAAATTTCAGGTGTATCTACCACCTTTGAACTGCTGCCTTTAGTCTCTATTTATAGATGAATTCTGAAGTAGTTGCTACAAACTTGTCTTTCAACTCGTTTATTCCTTTAATTTAATTTCTTTTTAGGTTATCAAAAACTTCCTGTTTGAGATATCTTTAAATCTATTGTGAGAGACATTTGTAGTCGTGGCGAGTGTCGAATTCGCCAAAGTTAAATAACCTGCTTAAAATTGCGACAGTGAAAGCAGGGTCGATCCCACAGGGAGTGATAAAATCTTGCAAAATCGTATTGTTGAATAAAAGCTGTAAAAGTAAATAAAAGGGGGTTTGATGGTTTGTGTTTTGATTGAAAATAATTAAAACTAAAATTTAAAATGATAATAAAAATAATTATGAAAATCATCCAATCAAAGGTATTAATTCACATTCGCATTCTTTTACTTGATCATTGGTTCAAAAATGTTTCAAATCAAATTTTACCAAACTGGTTATAGTTACCGAAAGACGCTCCTAGCAACCAATTTTCCCTTAATTTTAAATCAACCACGAGACGTTCTATGATTGACCTTAACTAAACCATAGTATACTTTGGAAACGTTCCTTGATTTTAACTTGGTAATTGCATTAAGAATTAGGAAAACCCTATTCGAACCAATTTGTCAAGATGCTTGACTTGTTTAAGTAAGATTGTTTATTTCTTAAGATAGAAAAATCTTAATTTGACACTATACAAACCAATAGGACAATTATGGATCAAATCAATTTGTATTTAGACATTGAAAAATTTTCATTGGTACAACCGATCCTTTTCACAACAATCAAAAGAGCCAAAATAAACTTTAGGAACCGAAATAAACAAATAGCAAAAGTCGATAAGAAAAGATAAAGAACTTTTAGACCTCACAAGTGTAAAGAAATATAAATGAAATTAACCTTTGATTGAACTTAGAAACTAGCAATACATAATTAAAATAAAAACTAAGAAAATTAAAATTGAAACTATGTCTGATGCCCAATGTCTCCCTTTAAAAAGCTAAAATTATGCTCCTTAAATAAGCTAAAACCATGACAATTATCTCCACTAAGCCCACATGATTTCGGTCATGATTTACAAAGAAAATAGGATTAATTAATTAGAAAGTGGAGCAACCACGTTTTCCTACCAAGTCAACAGTGCCAAAAACGAAATACAACTCAAATTTGCTGATAGTGTGCCCACAGATAAATTTCCAGCAGTGAGGACCAATTCCCACATTTAAGTTTTTTGGTTCCACTCCACCTCTACTACTCACATTTGACCTTTTCTCCGGCACATTCTCCAAGTCTAACAACAACTTTCTTTGACAAATTCAACTCCAATAATTGCTCCAATTGCTCCACTTATTTATCCCTTTTTCAAATATTTTCCCATTTCCCTAATAAAGATAACAAAATATCCACAACTTAACCAATTTCTCAAAAATAATGAGTAAATCAAACAAAGTATAAGATAAATATAATGCATAAAATACATTCTACCAAGTCGTTAATGCACGAGATTAATTTGTTAATTTACGAGATTAAATTGTTGAATGAAATTCTCGTCAAGACTTGATCTTGAATCTGCTTTAATCTTGCATGATATGGAGCGCACTGCTACGTGGCATTCTCTAATATGGTTGAAGAAATAGTTGTAGCAGAATTGCATACCTCTCTCTGAAATTCAACAAGATAGGTCATTTTTTTATTTTAGCTTTAACATGTCGACATTCCATACTAATAGCTTTTCCCTTGGACCACGTAATAATTCCTCTTTTATTTCTATGCTAGATCATCTTTGAGACCTGACACATATTAATAGGGAATATTTTGTTCTGGGAATGAAGGGTTAAAACCACAACTATTATAACAAAAAGTCACTGCTAAACACTCAAAATAGATACAATAAGACAAGAGCTGAGTTTAATTATACTTTTACCTTGTTGAGTTATGATAACCCAACAGCCTGCCTGTGTTTAGCAAAATTATTTAAGTCTATTAGGTCAACAAGATTAGTTAAACTAATCTTAACTAAGCCTAATTAACTCTGATTAAAAGCTAAGTACACTGTTGACCTATAAATTGATATCCTTCATGTTTCATATCATCAAAAACATTAACTCAAGATTGCTGAACAATCTTTATGTGGAGTCCAACAAACTCCCCTATTTTTTAGGTATTGCAAACATACACTAGTAAGCTATAATTCAATAAGTAAAAAAGGAATAACCACACTACATTAACAATGGCCGAAAACCATAGCACCCAAATTTGAGAACTGAAATGTTGACAAAAGGTTGCAACAAACGTTGTTTTCAGATACGTCGTAGCACGAAATCCCCAGCCAAACAATAATTTAACGCTTTGCCAAATGAACATGGTATCCAAGACGGGTAAGCACAATCGAAATGTCAATTACAACTAGGTTTCCCAGACGGAAACAGAAACATAAAACGTTACCGCTGAAGGATTTAGGTACCAGTTTAGACGATCCTACATTCACAAGTGCATATTATGTCATGCAAAGTTTCAGGCAATCAGCAAGCTATAGCTTGTGAGTTGTGACCCAATAAGTGAGGGGCTGGAACATTTTCAAGGCCCTAAAGTTTGGGCTCAATATGCTTTGTACTGGCCTGCCCATTCCAAGCTAGGAGTTGAGCCATGTCTTCTCTTCTAAGTTCCAAGTCGGAGGAGCCATGGTTTCTAGGGCTTAGGGGGTAATGCATCACGCTGGTTTCACAGAGCAGGCTCTCAGCAGTCGATGGATTACATGTCGATGCCATTCTTACACATCAAAATAACTTACAAACTTGTTTTAACATGTTTTAAGAGTTTCTTTTTACTAATATTAAAATTAAACCTTACAACTTAAAATAAACATTATTTTCTACAACGTTTTTAACCAACTTAATTCATATTCTTTTCAAATTCTAAAAGATAAATTCAAATTCAATTGAATTCAAGAAAGCTGAACTGTACATGTAAATTATAATTACACATAGCTGACCTGACCTAGAAAAGACCTTGTACTAAGTATAAAAAGTCATTTTACCAGAACACTTAAATTCCGTGGCAAGACATATTGGAATAATTAGGGCCATCAAGTCCAACAATCAATACCAAGGAAAAGTATTTAAGGGATATAATTGCATGTACGTATACATAACAATTAACGAAATTTAAACCTTTTACTGGGAAAAAAATAGTCATGAATTTTCTTTTATTGTTTGCTGCCTTAATAATTATTTCCTATTCTGACTCCATTCATGTCAAAGTCCCTGTATATTAAGCTCAAAGGAAATTCCATGCTCCTTAAGAGTTACAAAGTATTTCTAATTTGAATCGTCCCTAAATGGATTTTCAAAATAACGAGTCAGCCAAACTCGACTGTACACACTGTATCGTATATTATACACAGGTGTACGATTCTGTCCACTACAACTCTTCTCTTTGTTTTTGAAGGAAATAGAAACTTGGCAACCACATTACAGAAGTTGTACAGCAGCGATGGATGGAATTTTCTCTCTTAATTTCTGTGTGACAGCTACTCGAACAGTCATAACACCAGCCGCAGGACCCGATATTCGAATTTTCACAATTGGCTCTTCAATTGCAACTAGTTCAAGAGACCCTCCTGCTGCCCCAACAAGGTATGGCCTTATTTCTTCAAGCACCTGGTATAGTTGACAAGCAGGCAATGAGCTAACAGGAAACTGAAGCTAATGCACACTATTAGTGTAATACCAGGAAGAAAAAAATGACCTCCGGAAATGATATTGAATGGAGGAAAGCATTCTATTTCTTGAAATGAGAGGGATCCTAAATAGATGGGCACGCTCCTATTTTGTCAAGGCTCTCTTACTATCAAAAGAAGTAAAAAACATGTTTTAAACCTTAATTCAATGATCTATTTGCTATTATCATCCCATCATTCAAATTTTACTTAACCATGGGAGTGCTCATGAATATCCGCTCACTCGTTTGTTCACCTGACTATTAAAGAATCAACTAAAGGTCAAAAACTAAACTGAAAATTCTAACACCTATGTCATGAGAAGTGCAAAGTCTGACATATATGGCATAACGCGTAACGCCTATGTCACTCCATGCAAAAACAACCAACTCAGTTACTATTTTATGGATCTATTATTATTCCATGTCTTCTTAGTTTTTTTTATTATGGGAAGATGGGTAAGAAACAGGAAATGCTACGTAGAAAGAATCACAATGATTTTGTAAATGCATACTTATCACTTTCTCCATGACTAATGTGGGATGATGAGCAATGGGAAAAACTATACCATTCCATTTGCACCACTATCATCAATCAATAATTAGACTAACAATAACTGCCATCTAACTTTTAGGTGGCAAAAACCCGCAGTGGTAAACCAAAAGTGCAACGCAGACAAGTAATCCACCAGTGGAGGTTAACATTACAAGGTCTAAACAATATCGAGGTCTTCTTCAAAGAAAGAAGAAAATTGAACATGTGAATGAATGAATTGCTAAGATAACAATCAAATTGCAAACTAAAAAAAAACTGAAAATGAAACTATTTCTATATTCTTTTTAATACCTTAAGATTAAATACAAGTCAAAAAAACAATTTTGTAAAACCTAAATGCCGGTGGATGGACAACAAAGTAAAAATTATAAAAATATGGAATCGAAATTAGGCAACCTGTATGTTGTTACTACTAAATTTGGCATCTTTGGTGTTGTGAGAGACTTATCCTCCATTATTATCTTTTTTTCATCTACAAACATTTATACATAATTTGCAGGTTCAATTTGTTTATCTATTATATATGAATCCTCAATGTGATCCTAGTCCATTTGTCTTCTCCTTTTAAATTTTACCCATGCAACTAGTCAAAACATTATATGCAGTAAAGAAATAAGAAGAATGGCATGGACGACAGTTTCTCAGAAGTTCAAACAGAACTATTAGAAAACCCACATGTAACAGAAAATTCTCAAAATTAGATATTAATAGCAAAAGTAAGCAATGGCCCCAAGGTCAACTACTCATGTTATTACCTTCTCTATATTTTCTTCATTCAGCTCAAGTCCAGTTTCTTCATCTGCTATTGGTTCTACTGCAACTATTTCAGGAATTTTTTCCATCAAGCGTCGCTCAATACCCAACTTCATCGTCGTAACAGCACTTGGACAAGAACCACAGGCTCCTTGCAACTTTAATCGCACAACATTGCCATCGATCTCATGCAATGCCACATTACCACCATCTGCTATTAGATATGGTCGAACTTCATCCAATACTCTTTCAACATTCTCAGCGGTTAGAGGCAATTCCAATGCTGATTCTGGGGTTGCAACTGCCTTAACAACTGCAAAACATTGGATAAAGCAATCAGTACCAATTAAACCAGGAAGAAAATTGGATGAGTCTTGAGAGTAACTTAATAAGTGAACAGTTATCTATGTTATGAGAAAACAACAAACATGCAAGATGAAATGCAGCAACATATGTAGAATGGTTGCAGGTAGTAAAAACATGGACAGACTGTGCCAATTCCTATTATTGGGGAAGTTCTAGTTTCGAGCATTAATTTTAAGAGCAGGGCATTTAAAGCACAAACTAAAGCAAATTCACAGCAGAAGCACAGATTTTAAGGTATGAATTCCAAATTAAATGTAAAATCAGATTAAATTCACAAAGAGCTCGTTCATCATCACTTAACCTCATCAGAAGCAAACAAATAGCAGTCAACTGCATGTATAACAATATACTAAATGAAACCTTGATTAGAAAGGATAACATACAAACCTATCCTCCGTGTAATACCAGGCGAACGAATCCGCACAGAACCATATGGGATCCGCCGGAGCTTATGCCACTGTTTGAGAGAGTTCCGGCTACCGAATAAGCTCGAACTCTGTGGATTAAGGATTCACTTCATTAGAACTTCAAAAGATCAGATAATAACAAATAAACAAAAAATTAACAGAGAAGAAAAAGACCTTGAAAGGATGAGAAGTGGAAGGAGAGTCCAGGGTTGGCTGGGCCCTGCAATAAGTTGGATTGATCACCACAGCTTGCATATCTACCTCTTGAATAACTGATGAAAACCGGAAAAATCGATTCAGAAACAGAGAGGGCTACAGGAATCACAGGGAAATCAAATACCAATACTCATTGATCGACAAATAAATTAATCGCCTCTGGGCTCTTCCATTTCTGGCCGTCGCCGCCTTTATTAATATTTTCTGTTCGAATTTGGAGGGCTACGATTTTCTAATTAATGATTGGTTGAAGGTAACTTTATTATAAACCGAACCGACCGGTGTGAGTTGAGTTTAGCCCGGTCCATTCATATTAAAATCTTTAAAACGACGCCGTTTACTGGAGGCCATTCCTGCTGTATTTCTCCTTCCGTCTTGCCTTCCCATTTTTTATCGTAGAGATAAGTTCAAGCTTCTGCCTTCAGCGACGGCGATCGATTTGAAGATCCGGCGGGATCAAGGCAGGTAAATAAATGCATCTCTCAATTTTTTTGGCTTAATTTTCGGAAATGGAATCAGTTGTTGAGTTGCCTGATTATGAATAACTTTGTTATTGTTTAGCATTCGACAGTACTGAATCTTATCTTCTCTAGAGAGTAGGAAATATTGTTGCGTAGAAGCTCGTTCTCAATGCTTATCACTGATTTCTCGTTTACAGTTTCTTAATCATATTCATCGTGCTGTTAGAAGTGGAGACTGTATGCTGTGAACCAAAGATTTCAATTTGCAGTTGCCTATATAATTAGGTCCATTATAGTTTATCATCTTAGGGAGTTTTGAAGAAATATCTGTAGAATATAGCTGCTATCCGATTTAAACTTAGTTGATTATAACTGTCTGTTTCAATTTTGAATCTAATTTCCAAATGTTTAACGCACAGCCACCTGCTGAACTTATGGCCTAGTGAACCAATGAGTATATTGAGTAATGATTTGATGATTTCTGAACTATCATCCTTGATTTGTGCTCTTAGCTTTTTTTTATTTGCTTTGCTGTATACGTTTACTCAAATTTTGCATTTTCCTCTCCCAAGCTAGATGCTTTAAGCAAGATATCGAAGGGTTTTTGAATCGATAGTCAGAATTTGGGCAATATCTATTGTTTACAGTTGATCTTTTGCAGTTGTTTCATTATAATCTTTTTTGGTTCGGGACATCATTTTTATGGCACTAGAGCGATTATTGTTTATGCTGTAATAATGACTTAACTAGCATATCATACAACTGCATTTGGAATGCCAAGTTAATCTTAGCTTCTTTGCGATTATCTAGTCTAGTTTGCTTATTCCCATGTGTTAGCAAATTCCTAACCCTTAGTTCGTCGTTATTACAGAAAAAAAAAGTACTAATGTAGACTGTCTGATATGTTACCATTGAAATATAATCATTCGTATTTCTTCAGTGTTGTTTTTCCAGTAAAATTTTGTTTGCATGCAAAATAATTGCATAAACTCGGGGTTATGCAGGTTGTGAATTGGATTAACCACAATGGAAGCCAAATTTTTCCGCTTTCTTAAGATTGTTGGTGTTGGATACAAAGCTCGGGCCGAGGCAGAAGGCCGTCTTTTATATCTAAAATTGGGATACAGTCACGAGGTCGAACTTACAGTTCCTCCTGCTGTCCGAGTTTTCTGCTTCAAGAACAATGTAGTTTGCTGTACTGGAATCGACAAGCAAAGGGTGCATCAGTTTGCTGCTACTGTTCGTGGTTGCAAGCCTCCAGAAGTTTACAAAGGTAAAGGTATAATGTACATAGATGAGGTGATCAAGAAGAAACAAGGTAAAAAGTCAAAATGAATGCATAACAATAGCATAGTGTCTGTTGTATTGGTATTACTCTGTTTTATTCCGCAAAACAAAGTCCATTTTCTGGACTTGGAACTTGGGAATTAATGCGACAGAAAGCATCCGAACTAGCTCATAATTTATTTTTTCAATAATATAACTTAGATTTCATAAATTTACAGTTCTACTTCTATCTGAGGCGATTTCATGATTATATGCTGCATAATGTTTGAAGCTATTCATATGAAGCCAGAAAAGGCTATTTTTACTAGCTCATATGCAGAGTGTACCTGAACTCTGCCAATTTTGGGTTATCAAAATGATTTCGATCTGTCAAAATGTGTGACTAAGAACTGCATATAGTACTAATGGGTGTCAATCCCATTGAATTGCATCTAATACTAATAGTAGAATTTGTTTGGAAAGGATTTTTGTTTAGTGTTTATGATCTGGGCTGATGAACTTTATTTATATGAACTAGTATTGAAATTGTGATGGTGTAACCATAACGTCAATCACATTTCGATGAGATCGAATGAAAAAAAAACATGCAATTATTGTGTATTTTTGTTTCTTATCATATCGGCTTGATTCATTAGATTCGTGAGTTTACTGCGAGTTTATTAGTATCTGCATAAAAAATATATATACTCATATTGTCTAGCTGCACCTGGACAAGAGGGGTGGCCTCATCTTAATTTACTGTGAGCTTTTTTAGTATCTACATAAATTATCCCCTTGTTCCATTCATGATTCTCATAACTTGTCACATTTTATAATATATGCACTAAACATGTGAACGTAACATATTGAAACTTATTTATCATCACTGCATATTGAAGAACATTTACACAACAGAACAAATTCTCAGAATCTATACTTAAAACAAATCAAGGCAATAAAGCAAAATAACCAAACATTCATTGTCACAAACTCCAACTGCATAAGTACTTCTCAAGAACTTTGCCTAATCGAACATTCGAAAAACACCGTGAGCAGATGCATAAAGAGGGTTATTGAGAGTACTTTTATTAGACGATCCTTTTTTCTTGAAGAAGAAAAAATCGCCCACTAAAGGAATTATCGGTTTCTTTTTCATCTTCTTCTTCTCTTTCGCTCTTCCGAAATACCCTTTCTCATCTCCAATACTCAATATGTGAGCTAACCGCGAAGAATTCGGGCTCTCCACTCTTATCATCACCTCTTTCTTCTTCTCCTCTTTTTTCTCTCCATTTTCGAAACTAACCTTTCTCGCCATGGCCCCCGCCATTTTAGCCTCAGCCTCAGCTAACTTAGACATGTTCTTGTGAAGCTCGGCATTCAAAGAAGCCACCGCGATTTCAGTCTCCGACTCTCTTTCCTTCAGCTGGTTCAACTCTAGTTTCGTCTCCTCAAGCTCAGACTCAATCTTCTTCAAGGTTCCGATAAATTCACTATTGTTATGTTCATGTTCAGTTTCATGTTCTCTTCTAGGGTTCATAGGGCTTGGAGAGGAGAACGAACGTGGAGTACTGAAGGTGATATCATGTGTAGGTGTAGGAGTGAAATATGGCTTCGGGGAGTATATTTCTCCAACGAGAATACGTTCACCGAAGACTTCAACGGCTTCTCTGACGGAGCGAAAAGGACGGGAAGTGTCAACGAAAGAGCTGTAGTCCAATCTAGTTGGTGTTTGTGGAGGAATTGGAGTTTCCATGCTGGAAAAATTATGAGTGCATGAAAGAAGAGAAGAACAGATTGAAGGAATATTTGATAAGGAGTTTGGTTTGTGTTATCTTTGCTTTTACTACAATAGATTAAAAAGAAAGTGGAGGTTTTGGAGAGTTGTTTCCAAGTTAAGACACTATCAAACAACATAGTTTTCAAGTGTGTACTTTGATTAAGACTTGTAAACAACCATTGTGGCACGTGAGTGTCACATGTGTCGTTTGTAATGAAACACGTAAAGGTTTTTTCAATATAAGTGATGTTGGTTTGGATGATTTGCATTTCAATGAATTTTTTGAGAAATAAAATATATTTGGTATTTCATTTTGCAAACTAAAACAGATAATAGTTCATTTGTAATGTTATGTCAATCTTTAATTAATCATTAAATCTTTGAACTTAGCCCAAAATATGCTACTGCCCTTTGACCTTTGTAAATGTTCTGTTACTCCTTTAACTTGTAAAAAGTGTATCAATTTTTCTCTTAAATGTTAAATGTTAACTTCAATTTGATTTGACTTTTCAAGGACATCTTTCTCCTAATTTTCTTATAATCTTCGTACTTTGAATTCTTCTTTGGTTATGTAGTTTTTCTTTCTTTTATAAAATTCGAGCTTGGTTTCCCCGATCTCAGCTAAATTAAGAAAACTACATGTGACACATGCTATTCAAGGGGCAAACTTGTGTACTTTCGTTAATTGATGAGCAACAAATACTTGTCAAAGTTCAGGAGACAATTCCAAACTTATAGTAGGTAGATAAGTTGAGGAAGTCGGTAATGCAAGGCCTTTATTAAGGCCCTCTTCTTTTAAACTTCTGAAAATTGAACTTTAACATTGAAGTGGATAGAACTAAACTGAAATTTTAATATAAATTTATGACTACACTTAATTGAACTGAATTGAATTCCTATCGAATCTTCCCCATTTGTTTCTCCAAAGTTTTTATTCGTGAATGCATATCTTTGTTTTGCATAATGGTTTTTAACAGGATTTCAAATGAAATTTATGAAACTATTATTTTATCAAACTGATAAAAATTAAAAGGGTCGAAAACCCAAGAAAGAGATGATTTGCAAGGTGAAATTGCTGCAAATTAAGTTTACCATTAATACAATGAAATAAAAAGGAAAGTAACTTATTAGTTATTATGGAGCAATTATACAATGGTTCTAAGAACATTAATGTCCATATGCTCTATCAACAAACAAATTTTGCATTTGTGTTCACGTCAATTGCTAGGGTACATGGTATAATTTCGCCTTATTATGACATATAATTCCCACTCCTTATCTACCATTCAAATCCAAGTGACTAACTTTCCAATTATATGCCAGAGATTTAGTGCAGTGTTGATGTATTTTTGCACGACTTTGATTTCCCAAAACTATTGATTTCTAAGAATCCTAGTTTAAGTCTTCATTAGGTACTTGTTAAATCAATATTCCTGTGGTGTTCTCCCCCTCAATTTCAAGGTATACATGTGTGTGTTAGTGATCGAGCTATAAAAAATCTCCTTTACGTACTTATTGTTATAGTTTTGTAGGATAACAAACATCCCCTTGGTACTTATCATTATCATTAGAAAATTATTACTCAAACGCGGAATCAACCAATAATATCAAGTAGAAAATACATACACAGCGTTGGAGAAGATCTTCACATTGCTTGCTTATGGCAAGTTCGGCTTGCAAGAGAACTACTAACTCCGTTAAAAAGCAAGCAATAATTTCAGAAGTTTGTAAAGCATAAAACCAAATAAAAACTATCACCTTTCGGCCATGTGGCCTCCAAGTTAAACTAACTTTCTCCTCTCTACTCCTTTAATTAACCGGTAGAGAAGGGTATATATATCCACCGACTAACTAAAAAGGATATAGAAACGAAAAATGAATAATAAAAACAATCCTAAGATATCAAACTCCTATTTATTAATTATTTTCATGATAAATACTAATTTTTTTGAAAAAGAAAATATAATTCAAACTTGTCCACCAAATTGATGAAAATCTTGTAAATATCTTGAGTTAATCTCTAATTTATCTCCTCTTTGGGGTGCATACATCAACTCTTAAGACTGTTTTTTTTATCAATTATGATTCTTTTCCTTTTTTTCCTAGTTGGCATAAGAAATAAATCAATCCACTAATCAATTAAGGAGTTCTAATCTTGGTAGAATTCCTTATTTCTCTTTTAATGCACGTCCATTTAGGAATAATTGAGTAATTGACATCAGCTACACTTCTATCCTTTTCTTTTCTTTAGCTATTCTTCATAGTTTCCCGTTTTACACTGTCTACAGGGAAGATCATTCTGATTCAAGCAGAACTTGAAAATGTGATAAAACCTAATAAAAATTGATATCATACACAATAATTAAGCACATAAAAGCATGATTTTACACTATTATTTCTCACTTATCAAATACCCCCACACTTCAACATTTGATTGTTCTCAAGCAATACAATAATAGACTAAGAGACAAAAAAAAACTACTAAAACTCAACACAAACAATCAAGAATAAACTAAAAATTCATTTTTCAAGTGCAAATTCAAAAATCTCTAATTAGACTAGGATACCTTTGACAAAGTGATCCTTAATAACCATGAAAAGCATGCAACTTAATAAAATTTAAAACTTCTTACTTCAATCAAGTAACAAACAAGATCAGGATGCCTCACAAGGTTCACTCTCACTCGGTATTTAGGTTGTTTTAAAAGAACACTTCCTCATTCAACAAAATCAAGTCACAAGAAACCCTGTGTTTGTCAATCTATCAAGTTTCCACCACATGATAAGGTCATGCATCGTCCTAAGGTCTTTGAGGGTTGTAATGACTGGATATGGTTAAGGTGGGGAAAAACAGAATTTTTGTGTGAGAAGATCTTTCAATAGAGATTCTGTTTGATGACTTGTGCAACTTCTTTCTTAATTTGAGATCACCTTGTTCAGAAACAGATTATCCATGAAAAATAGAGGTAACCTTTAAATTTTAGCATATCAACAACTCTTCCTTGAAGTAAATTCTTTTAAGAAACTCAACCTTAAAAACAATTTATTCATACATCACATATATTAAAATCAAAAAGTTTTATTCCTATCTTCTTTCTTTTTTTGGAAATTTAAAACTAAACACAGGTTGAAGTTGTCATTCTTGATGTTGTTCTTGTTCTTTTTCTTTCACTATTTTGACTTTGAGAAGATCTTGAGTGTTGAGAAGATCTTTCCTTTGAAATGGTCTTTTGCAAGTTGATATTATAGTCACCTTGGAATGATGAAAATGTCTATTGAATTATCTTGGTTGTTTTGGGGAATAAAAAATAAGATCTTTGGTTTGTATTATGTGTAAGAAATAAAGGGTTTCCATCTCAAAGGGGCTAACAAAGGGTTCATATTTTAGTTGGTTTTTTTTGCTAGAGAGGTAAAACCTAGGTGCCTTAATCTTCCCATGCAAGTTCTTAACATTTAATATGGTCTTAACATTTAACCTTCCAATACTAACACATAAATGTACAAGCTTGTAGCAGTGAGAATGATTGAGGTTAATGGCAATATACGATGAAATTGGGGAATTATAAAAGGGTATTGCGGACGGTTCATACAAGAAGATCGTCCATAATAAGTATTCCGGACGTTTCATACATAATGACCGTCTGTAATACGTATTGCAGACAATCAATACATGAGAACCGTCCGTAATACATTATTTACAATTTTTTTTATGGAAAGGCATTGCGGACAGTTAATACATAATAACCGTCCGCAATACCTATTTTTCATTGCGGACGGTTGGTTCAACAGAACCATCCGCAATACTACAATATTTATAACAAAAGGCACATGTATTACGGGCGGTTTGTTTGTAACAACCGTTTGGAATACTTTTATATGCATTACGGATTGTTGTTACGTAACAACCGTCCGTAATAACAACCTCCATTTTTTTTAATGCTCATTACAAACGGTTACTTGTAGAACCCTCCCAAAAAGTGCGACCCTATAGGCCCTTTTTCCACTAGTGAAGCATTATATGTATCTCCAATGGTAAGTTTTAGCTAATGTAAAAAGGTGTTTCCCACTCAAGAAGAATAAACAATTGATATATAACATGAAGACATGACTCAAGTTCTTACCAAAATAAGGATATGCTACTGATCTAGTCTACTCAATTAAAGTAAAAACTAAAAAGTTTCAAATTCCACATGCTTTGAAAGGTTAAAAACAATAAAACTCATTCAAAGTTCTCAAAATTCTATCATTGCAATATACATCTTTGCCATTGACTAAAAATCTCTAAGTTATTCATAATTTCAAGATTGAAACAATAGCAAAGTAGTTAAACTTATTCTAGAAGAAAATTAATATCAGCTTACAAGTTCAATTAGAGGAGATCTTTTAGCAAAAATTTAACCAAATTCTCAACAAATCATGCATAATCTAATTTGATCAGTATCATTGAAGAGAAATCAAGGATTTCAACCATGTATACAAAATATTAATACCTTTCCCTCACACTTAAAACATTTTCTCCCTCAAATCACTGAAGAATGAAATACAAACAAGGTAAGGAAAGACCTTTTAAATTAAAAAAAATAGGGGAAGAAAACTTGTGTACTCGTTCACCATTGAGAGAGAGAGAGAGAGAGAGAGAGAGAGAGAGAGAGAGAGATATATATATTAGGAAAACCTTAAGGAATCCCTAACACGATAGCCTCACCAAATTATTGGTTTTGCTTCAATAGCAAGATTGCCAGCTATTTATACTCAAGAGAAGTCATTGGATAAATTCTATAAAAAGAAAACAAATGAAACATAAGATCTAAAGAAAAAATAATTAAAAATTAAAAAAAATTAAAGGGCATAAATTTTGGGTTTTTCCAACAAATTACTTCAATTGGTGTTTGAAGCAAACACCAAATCTCATGTTGCAATCTAGGTTGCCTATCATTATGTAGAAAATCTTCATGGTCTTCTGCAATTCTGAAGCTAGTGAAATCTCATATTGTAATCTAGGTCGCTTATCATTATTCACAAGATCTTCATGTTTGAACCGAAAAGTTCAGGTTGTGTTTAGAATGCTCAGTTATGAGCTTGGATTATCCACCTACATTATAAATATCATCCATAAAAGTCTTGTCAAAATACTCAACAAAAATACTATTTCCTTTACATTCCTCTATGGAGTTGGTCATATTTTTACTTGGGAAGACCTTCTTATTTGTTACTCTTGGAAAGTAGAACACCTAGCAAGTGTACTAGTGTCTATTTGTAAAGTGGCAAGCAAGAGTATTGTATCCCACAGGGAAGTTTTATGTCAGTTTGTTCTTTTCATGATAAATGGGCTATAGGAAGGTTAACTAGGTTTTCTTGAACTTGGGGGTTTTGATTAACAATTTAAGACTGATTTCAATATCTAAAACAAAATTGGAAATTGATTTGAATTAAAATAGATGGAAAGCTCAAGTTCAGTCCACCCTTTTGACAGTCTAAGGTAATCTTCCATTCTTTCAGTACAAACCCTTACTTAGCAGTCCTGTTCTGAGGTCTCTTAGCCTTATTTCCCTAAACCGCCTATTAAGCAAAATTAGTTTCTTACTAAGCTGAACATATTTCACATTTTAGTCCTTTATATGAACAACAAAGTAGCATTAAGTCTAGTTAAGCATCCATCAAATGGAACCCAGGGCATACAAACATTTATTTTTCAATCTCATGTTAAATATGTGTGTAAAGGTCTTCTATACTAAGTGGATCTCCTTTCGATCCTTACCACTCAATATTATGCATGAAAGTGATCAAATTTATCTAAACAATAATGTATTCATTCACACAAACATTCAAGCAAAGCAAGGAAGAAATACTTTACAGTGGAGGGAAGATCTCTAGAGACTACCTTTTATAAGGTAAACTGAACCGGAAAGAAGACTACTCACAGTCCTCCATTAATGGCTCAACAAAATCCATTAATGAAGAGAGCTTCAAAGAATAGTAAAAATGGCAGAAAGTGTAGAGAGAAAAATTAAAGAGGAATAGTAATTGATAGATAAAAGTTGGCGGCAACTAAAGGAGAAGCTAAGGGATATACCCATTGCTTTTCTAGCCCAAAAATAAAAGAGCAACGTGGCTCACTAAAATCCAAGTATTGCTGATCAAAAGAAGCCATACAAAACCCATAATGATTACCATTGTACTTAAAATTAATATAAAAATGCCCACTTGCTAATCAAGTGGACAACTAAAATAAAAAGATTACAAACCAAGTCTGTCCAAAAGAAACTAAAATTACTTTCTAACTAAAATATTTCCTCTCTCCTGGTGATGTCAGCCCTGGTCTCCTCCTTTGCAGCGGCCTCTGAAGACCTCCTTCAAAAGCAACCTCTGGAGCAGCCTCTGGAGACCTCCTTCTGAAGCAACCTCTGGAGCAGCCTCTGGAGACCTCCTTCTAAAGCAGCCTCTGGAGCAGCCTCTGGAGACCTCCTTTTTGAAGCAAAAAATCTGAAATAATAGAAGGATTTCATAAAATCTGCTCAAATGCAATCAATTTTAACCCGATAATGTCTAATCTTTGATGACATCAATTGCACCTATCAAACATCCCCATACTTAAACATTGCTTACCCTCAAGAAATTCATGCCAAGACTAAGCAATCACAAAGATTAAATCATTCATTCAAGACAACTAAGTGTAAACTAGCAAATTGAGAGTTAACAAAAGAAACAAAATATCAAGAAAAAGAAGAGGAGACCTTCAAATCAGAGATTCTTTGCTTAACTAATGAAAAAGCATTCAACTTGTAAAACTTAAAATTCTTAAATCAATCAAATAGCATCAGACTAGAAGACCTTGTAAGATAATGTTTAAGGGTGCAAATTAAAGGAGGATTTCATTCATTCAACAAGGTCAAGTTACACCACGCCATATGCTTGTTAATCGGTCTAGTTTCCACCACAGATAGGTGAAAAGGGCTCAAGCTATCAAGAGGTCTTTAAAGGGTAGGCTAGGGTTGGGGGTAGGATATGGAAGGGATATTTTTGGGTAATGAACTTAACATTTTTCCTTGATTTTGCAAATTTCAGCTTGGATAGAAGGGCTTCTTATCTGGAATTTTCAACTCTTTGGGGAACTCAACTTTTTGCTTTTGAAAATTTGAAGCACAAAACCTTGATAAATTAATTTCTTTGTAATCCTACTCTGATTAGCTTTTTGTTCTTTTGCGTGAGATATTCCCAGTTTTGATGAAGACTTCTTTCACACAGATTCAAACAAGGGCTTCTTTACAATTTGAAGTTCTTCTACTTTTATTCATTTTTCTTCTCAATTGTTAAAGGTGAGTTTGGGAATCAAAGTGAATTGGAAAAGGGTTATTAATGTGTTAAAACAAAGAGGGGTTTCAGGCTCAAAGGGGGAAATCTAAGGTTGATGAAAGGGTAGGTTGATTTAAGCTAAGGGAGAAACCTAATTACCTCTATCATTTAGCATGAGATTTCAGCTGTGGTCTCAACTAGACTAATACAATATAGCATTTTGTATGTCTCCCAGAACAAGTTCTAGCTTAGATAATAAGACCTTGTCCTCTCATCAACGAAGTTTTCATTTTAGCTCAAATCCTCACTTTTTAAGTATCCTACTGATCTTTGCTACAAGTTTGATAGAAAAATTAAAAATTTTGACCCTTTTTCATGCTAAAACAAGTTAAAAAGAATGTACAATTCCAAAGTTCTCAAATTCTTTCTCTAACATGCTGTTTTCCAAATGTTAACTCAAAATCTACCAATTTTATCTTACTTTCAGATTGAACTGATAACAATGCAAATACTACATCCTATTATGAACCAACTTAGGCAAACAAGTTCAATATGTACACGGTTGTCATCAGGCAGCAAGTTCATTAAGACAGTAAATCATCAAAAGCAAGAACTTCATGCAGGTAGATTTTCTTCATAATTAACAGATTTACAAGGTCAACAACATCACATATTTACAAAGGTTCAAGTTCTCAACCTACCATCCCCATACTTAAAATTTGCTTTGTCCTCAAAGCAATGTAAACAATTCACAATCATGCATAGGAATTTAAGGGAGATCTTGTACTGAAGGAGAAAGGAAAGAAAACTTAATGATACCGTTCACCGGGAGGAGGTAGGAGGGCTTCATCTAATACTGCTGAGGCTGGGACGAGACCTCCTCATCCAGGATAGAGAATAAAAAATAAACAAAATAGGTAATTTTTTTAAAAAATTTAAGTGTAAATGCATTAAGGGGTACTATAAAGTTAAAGGATACTATCAAGTCCTTCCCCATACTTGAATATTTACAAGGTCTTCAACTTAGACCAGGAAGACTTCTGTAACTTTCTCAAAAGAATATTTTGCTTCATCTGGTGCATGAAGCGGGCACCAGTAACCAAAGTCTTGTCAAGGAGGTTTGATGAAGAAGACCTCCTCAGCAACCTCCATGGTCTCCTTAGATAGATATGGTTTTAGCCTTTGTCCATTCACCTTGAAGACTTCGCCCTTCGAGTTCGAGACCTCCACTACTCCATGAGAGAAGACCTTGTTCACAGTGTATGGACCTGTCCATCTAGATTTTAACTTTCCTAGAAAAATCTTTAAACGGGAGTTATATAGCAAGACCTTCTGTCCAACAAAGAATTCCTTCGCTAAAATTCTTTTATCATGCCATGCCTTGGTTTTCTCCTTATAATCCATTTCATTTTCAAAACTAAACAGCCTAAACTCTTCAAGTTCATTCAATTGAAGCTTTCTTGCTTCCCCCACCTTTTCCCTATCAAAATTTAGAAAAGTTAATGCCCACAAAGCCTTGAACTCTAGTTCTACAGGAAGGTGACATGCTTTGCCATACAACAACCTAAAGGGTGACATGCCTATAGGCATTTTATATGCTATTTTATAGGCCCACAATGCATTATCTAACTTATTAGCCCAGTCCTTCCTAGAACTATTCACAGTCTTCTCTAGAATTCATTTTATCTCCTTATTAGAGACCGCGGCATGTCCACTTGTTTGAGGGTGGTAGGGGGTTACAATTCTATGTGTGATTCCAAATTTAGTCATTAACTTTTGAAATTGAGCATTACAGAAATGTGTACCTTGATCACTTATAATAGCACGAGGACAACCAAGCCTGGTGAAGATCTTCTTCAAAAACTTGACCACCACCTTAGCATCATTTGTTGGGCTTGCAATTGCTTCAACCCATTTGCTCACATAGTCCACGGCTAAGAGAATGTACCTATTTCCATAAGAACTAGGAAAAGGACCCATGAAGTCTATGCCTCACACATCAAATATTTTACAAACAACAACATTATGTAAAGGCATAGAGTTCGTGGCAGAAATATTCCCTACTCTTTGGCATTCATTGCAATGTGAGACAAATTGGAGAGCATCTTTAAAAATGGTGGGCTAATAGAAACCACAATCCAAGACCTTGACAGCAGTCCTTGTGGCTCCAAAGTGACCTCATACCTCAACTGAATGGCACATATGCAAGATCTTGTTATTTTCCTCTTCTGCTACAAATCTTCTTATAATCTGATCTGCACATAACTTGAACAAGAAGGGTTCCTCCCAAAAATAGTATTTGACATTGGCAAAGAATTTCTTCTTTTGAGCATATGTCAAACACTTTGGGGTTATATTACATGTAAATGTCAGCATACCAAGGGGTAGAGTTTACCGAGTAAAGCCTTTCATCAAGGAAGGTCTCTATGATGATTTTCCAAGGATCGAGGTCTTCTCCTGGAATTCTGGAAAGATGGTCAGCAGCAACATTTTCACATCCTTTTTTGTCCTTGATTTTAAGGTTAAACTCTTGTAAGAGGAGAAGCCATCGAATCAGCCTAGGCTTTGCATCCTTCTTTACAAATAAATACTTCAAGGCCACCTGATTAGTGAAGACTGTGACAGTTCTGGTTGGTACAAGGTCTCCTTTCTCACTTTGCACAATAGTCATCCCTCCTTTCTTATGCATAACTTGAACTGGACTTGTCCAAATACTATTGGATATGGGGTAAATAATTCCATCATCAAGCAACTTGATTACCTCTTTCTTGACAACTTCCTTCATGTTGGGATTTAACCTTCTTTGGGGTTGGACAGAGGGTTTGTGGTCCTCTTTCATCAAAATTTTATGTACGCAAATAGAAGGACTAATTCCTTTAATGTCGGAAATTTTCCAAGCAAGGGCTTCTTTATTGGCTTTCAAAATGTCTACAAAGGTCTTGTTTCTGTTTGGGTGAGAGCTTTGAAGAAATGATGACAGGAAGGTCTTGTGGTGGGTTTAGGAAAACATATTCAAGGTGATTAGGTAAAGGCTTAAGATCAAGGGCTTGTTGAAGGTCTTTAGGTTTTGGATTTTGAGAATCAGCAAGGTCTTCAAGGGGTTCAATGTTAACCCTTGTGCCAACAATAGCTTGGCAGCCTGTCTTTGCTTCCACTTGCTTCTCCAAGATTTCATCTTCATTGTCAAGGTCTTGCAAATTCAGTTCCTGCAAAAAGTAAGGATTTACAAAGGCATCAGTGGTATCCATGAAATAACATTGGTCATCAGAGGAAGGGGGTAACTTTAAAGCTTCATTCATTTTAAACACAACTGCCTCATCATGAATTTTCAGAATTAACTTGCCATTTGTTACATCTATTAAAGCCCTTCCAGTAGCCAAGAAAGGTCTTCCTAAAATAATAGGAACATGTATATCTTCATCCATGTCCATAACAATAAAGTCTACTAGAAGAATAAACTTGCCTACTTTCACTAGGACATCTTCCACCATTCCCCTAAGGTATCTAATGGTTCTATCCGCAAGTTGAATTGAAACCCTAGTTGGTTGGGGGTCTCCTAAGCCTAATTTCTTGTAAAGATAATATGGCATCAGATTAATACTTGCTCCTACGTCACACAAAGCATTTTCAATATCAAGATTTCCAATAGAACAAGGGATAGAAAAACTCCCTAAATCCTTGAGTTTGGTAGGTAGAGGCCTTGTACTTTGCAGAATAGAAGAGAAATCTTTATTGAGTTGAACCATAGCCACATTCTCTAGCTTTATTTTGTTAGACAAGAGTTCCTTTAAGAATTTGACATACATAGGCATCTGAGCGAGGGCTTCTGCAAAAGGTATGTTGAGCTTCTTGAAGACCTCCAAGAATTTGTCAAAGTGGTTTGCCATATCATGTTCCTTAGCTATTTGTGGAAAAGGGACCTTTGGCTGGTACTTGGAAACCTCCTTGGTTTCTGATTCCAAGGTCTTGTCTTTGCCCTTCGAGGTCTCCTGTTTGTCTTCCTCAGTCGAGGTCTTCTCCTTTTCCTGTGATTGTGAGGTCTTGTCCTGCTTTGTTAAGTCAACCTCCTCTCCAACTTTTTCTACATTTCCATCAACATCAGCA
>CATIWQ010217318.1:0-19291 GCA_949673415.1 Euphorbia schlechtendalii
AAAAACAACTACATACCACGTGAAATCTTTTATATGAAGTATAAAATGACTTAAACTATCATGTTTAGTGTATCAAATTAATATGAAAATAAGTGTAATTATACACTTATCATACCCCCCACACTTAGCTTTTGCCTTGTCATCAAGGTAAATTCAACAGAATTGTATAAATTGATAAACAAGTTCATACCTCATTTAGCAAAAGACTATAGCCGTGAGTACCTTATTCCACGTTACAAAAGATTTCAAGTAGAAGCTCGAATTTTCCTACAAATTAGTATGTGCAATTTATATAGTTTAGTTGCATACCTTTCCTCTTAATGGAGAGTCAACCAAATCGCATCTTCATATAAGCATTATATGCATACTCGAATATTACCTTCTCTTAAGCATAGTATAAAGTATAAAGGACATAGAAAGCACTCTTTGATTAATTTCTCTCAAGTCATTTTTAGGTAACCTAGGATGCTAAAACACTCTCAGTGGTTGCATTTTATGCTCCATACTACTCTCCCCTTTTTTCATTGGTTGCATTTTATGTTCCATACCACTCTCTCATTTTTTTCTTTAAGCATATGTTTTTGAAGTACTTTGTACTTTGCACCCATTTTTCATGCTATGCTTTCTTTTCTAGTTTTTCACTCAATGAATGGTTGTAGTTTCTGCTCTATACCATTCCTCACCTTTTGTATAACTCATTGGTTATCCTTTCTTAATTTTTATTTTTCACTCTTAATACCCTCATCCTTTATTGATTAATTTCAAAGTATTATGGCTATAGTTTCCCAACACTTTAAACACACTCAATACTTATAGGACTTATTCGAGATTTGCATATAAAACTCATAGTAAGAATACCATTAGATATTACTCCACTTAAACTTTTTAGAAGCATTAAACTAAAACTATATAACTTATACTAATTCATTTTGCATCGAAATATACATCGAAACTTACTTGGAATGTTGCTTTCAAATGTTACTCACCACTCATCCTTGCCAAATTGATAAATGTTATGCACTAACATCAAACTTATAAATACCTAAACACTCACAATAACCTTGGACAAATGTAAGTAAAGTATTAGAAATGATAATGTATAATTAACAAAAATATCAAGAAAAATTTTCAAATTCTTCAATTTTTTTTATTTTATTCAATTTTTTTGGATTTTACGGGGATTGTTTCAAATGTCCCCCCACACTTAAAGAACACAATGTTCTCATTGTGAGAGATTTTATTAACAATGAAAAACTAAACAAACAACAAACTAGTCTAAAAATTTGAAAAAGAAAAGTAAGAAAACAATAAACCCTTTTTTATTGAGAAGGAGAATCCTGGGCCCATGTTGTGATCACGAAGGCCTGTCGGGATCTTGATTTCCTTCAAAACAAGAATGGAAGGTTTTGTTGTCTAACTTCATGAGCGTGATCTATAGTCGCAATCGTGATCTTCTTCAATTCTTCTATTTCTTCAATTTATTAGACTTAGTACCTTGAAAAACTAAGAAAAACAAACGCATTAAATATAATTGCCCATTATTCGACAATTTGATCTCTAGAACGCTATTGCCTTCCCCGGTAATGGTGCTAAAAACTTGTTTGCCACTTTTCTACTAATAAGTTTAATAATTTGTTCGCAAGATTTGGCTATATATTAATGGCACCAAAAACTTGTTCACATAAAGTATAGGTGTTGTCAGTACCTCTTATCAAATAGAAAAATGATGATAACTACAAGTATACAATTGCGATGTAGTTTTAAAAGATATCGAACCCACAGGGAAGGAACCAAGTCTAAAGATCAATAAGAAAGATAGAATAAAGAAAATAAAATAGATTTGATATTTTGGACAGGAGGGTTAGAATGAAGAATGAGTAAATATAGATATGAAAGATTAACGAATCTAAATATTTTTCCTACAAAATAAGGATAGCAAAGAAAACATGCAAGTTGAACAAAGATGTTACGATTTACTAAACTAATCTAATAAACTCGGTTCAAAATATCCAGATGTTCAATTATTCACTGCAGAGCAACACATGAAATAACTTTTCTAAACCTAGCATAAACGAGTTAAGACAATTATATAAACCTGGACAATGTCAATACTATGCTTAGTACGAGTTGCTCTCACATAGCCACATTTAGCAAGTTACCATTCCAAAAATGTTAGCTCACTAAACAGCGTTATATCACAGATCCTGTGATTATATACAATATTGTTAACTATGAAACTACTCTTAAAATTAACTACAATGCATAACTTGATTAATATAAAAGATTTAACATGAAATACGCATTATGACACATAGACATATCATAAACTTTAAAATAGAATGTACAAGTAGAAAGAAAAGCAAAGTTGTAAGGTATGCAAGTGAAAGTTAAAGTTGATCAAACCGTATCCACTCTTTAATGGGAGTCGTCAATTCCCACAATTCTTGCATTTGCGTTGAATTCGGTCTCGGCCCGTACAGAACCTCCTATAGGATGCTATTCTTTGTGAATATTGAACAAACGAATATTGAAGAATGAAAACTTTTATTAATAAGTGATCTGCAAGTACACGTATACAACAATCACTCGAGAATATAGAGAAATCTAGTGATCGAAATAAGGATTCGAATCACTTAAACATTTTCTCGCTAACACTTATGAACATAGCGAATTCTCTATTTATGCACACACTATATCTCTCTCATGCACTCTAATGGTTTCCCTTTGCTTGATTGCTGCACCACATTGTAAGGTTTGGAGCCCTATTTATAGAGTTTGAAGGGTTGCATCTATCCATATGAAGAGTCGTGTCCATTGGTGAATGATTGCATCACTTCATTGTGATTGAATAAGAAGGTTTAATCTAATCAACAATGGATTAGCACCTTGTCATGATTGGTTGATTTCATATAGGTGCCTATTCGTTGGTAGTTGATGGTGATTGATCATCCTTATCTGGAGGTTGGTAGTTATTACGATTAAACTAGAAAACCATCCAAGTCGTGACCACGATATACAAGTCACGACTGTGAATCTTTGATTGGTAGATTTCTATTTTGAAGAGAACAAGTCACGACCGTGAATGATTATCGCGACCTTGAGTTGCATTTTTCTTCAGAATTCTCCTTGTAACTTCACTGATCTTTGATAGCTTCGATCCTAAGCCAAATCTTTAAGTTCCACGCATCTTTTTGCACCTTTTTCACTCTTTTTTCACAGAATTCCACTTTAGATCATTTTACTCCCAAGATTTACCTAGTATCTGCATGTACATCAAAAATAACTACATACCACGTGAAATCTTTTATATGAAGTATAAAAATGACTTCAACTATAGTGTTTATTGTATAAAATTAATATGAAAATAAGTGTAATTATACACTTATCAATTATGCTATGACCTGGATACCACCTTTCGATTGTTAGGCTATCCAAGAGAGCATAAGTATATACAACTAGAGGACCCGATATTCCCGATCCACTTTATTTTCGTCGATGCGACCCACATTAGTGATCTCAATCTTTTGACTTTGATTTCTTACTTTTGTAACTTTCGATAGTTTGAAATTTGATTTCACTTTTGCACAGGTTCTTGTGACCGAGGTGGCAAGGATAGCCAGCAGATAATTTTCCATCCGAGATTTGAAGATAGTAAAGGATGTGGTGGCTATGGTATGTACCTGCCATATATTTATTTATTTATGAATTTATTTATGAATGAGTAAGGGTTAGAATGCTTGTGTATTGATAATTGTTTTATTGTTATGATTGTGAGAATGTATGTGTATATATGCATATGTATGAATGAATATTTTCTTTCTTGCAAAGCTTTTTGATTAGGGAGCGGGACTACCTCAAATCTGAGGTGGAGACTTGGCGAGTGCTTCAACAAGAGCTACACTAGATGAGCCTTACATAGGAGAGGAATGTTAGAGACATGATTCAGCTAGAGGATCGGTTTGCTCTTTCTAAGGTAACCCATTGGAAAAACGAGTTGAAGTTATGGTAGAAGGAGTCAGTGATTGATTGGATTGAGATCGAGCATTTACTTCCTAAAGGAGAAGCTCACTGCTCAGGAGACAAGCAGTCAGCAGAGGGATGATGTAGCAGAGACTAGCAACTTTCTGATGACAAGCAGCAAATCTTTCATGCTTAGAGACTTAGTTGTACTGTCACCCAT
The DNA here is from genome assembly GCA_949673415.1 of Euphorbia schlechtendalii. Classification (NCBI taxonomy): domain Eukaryota; kingdom Viridiplantae; phylum Streptophyta; class Magnoliopsida; order Malpighiales; family Euphorbiaceae; genus Euphorbia; species Euphorbia schlechtendalii. Next base: position 4,181 of record CATIWQ010217318.1, read on the forward strand.
GCGTGAGGAGGATGACGATGACAAGGTGACCAACAATGATTTGGGGGATGATGGCCCATGATACGTCTTTTTTTAGATATTTTTGGATAATTTTGTTGGTCGTAGTGCTGTACAATTGGTGGCTGAAAGAACAAAAATTTGTGCTCTTTTTTGAATTGTTTCAGTTTGCCTCTAGGCTTTTTATATATGAAAATTCCTCTTTTTTTCATTTTTGATGCCCAAAATGTTTGGTAGAGTTGGAAAAAATATTTGGAATATTTTTTTGGTTTATTTTTCATGTTTAGTGTGAAAAAGGGCAAAAAAAGGAAGCAAAAATGGCGAAACTGAGACAGCTAAACCAATGTCGGTTTAGGCCGCAGTCCGGTCTACTAATATAGAGTGGTGTCGGAATAACAACAGGACTACCGAGAGACCACTAATACTAATGTTTGCTACCAGAGATGGACCTATGAGATTTGAGAGCTTGTTGACCCAGACAAGAGCGAAGGGGCTACTTTGTAGTGAAAGTATGCCAAGAGGTGGTTGTAATATAGGATTTGATGAGACGGGAAGAGGTCGCTGATATCTGTTGATTTAAATATGAAAACAAATAGGGCCTGTTTCTATTTATGCTTGATGCTTTTGATTATGATTCAGACTTATTAGCTTTTATGCAAACTTGCTAGCTTTTATTTATGGATTGGAATGTAATCAATATTAATTCAAACTACTACGAATTAGCTGCCATGCTTGTGTTACTTGCATTGTTTTTGCATTATGACACATCAGCATTCAAAATAAATACACTCGTAAAAAGTCAACAATAATAATCTTTTTATTAAATGAAATTAATGGGTACAAAAGTTCATGATACAAAATATACAATAACGTAAGCCCTATTGCCAAAAAGCCTTTTGATTTTTTGATTGGCATCTCTCTATATTCACTCTTTCTCCTAATTTTTACCCAAAGCACCCTTTTTGGGTTTTCACTTTGACAAACTAATTAGCAAAAGAATACCCTAATTTTTGCTCAACTTTATGAAGGAATACAGTTGACGGGCTTGCTATATAATCTATTTTTTTTATTATAAGTGCTGATTTTCAATCATTTAGTTCTTTTCTTAAATGTGATAGCGCTCCAGCCTATCCTGATTGATCAGGTTAATGTCTATGTCCATTACTTTGATTTCTCCTTTACTAAGGACCTTCTTAATCATGAATGGGCCTTGTCAATTAGGCCTGAACTTCCCCCTATCATTGATAGTGGAAGGCTTTAACTACTTTAAGATCAATTCCCTCGCTTTTAAGGATTGCTTCTAGTTCTTGACTTTTCCATGGGCTTTAAAGCGATGCTCATCGATCATATTCAACTGCTCAAATCTAGCTTTTATCCAATCTGACTCTTTCAACTTGGCTTCCATGGCTACCTTTAAGGATCTAACTCAAATTCTACTAGGAGAACCAATTCTTTCACGTAAACTAATGAGAAGGGAGTCTGATCTTCTAGAGCACTCACACTGGTTATATAGCCCTAAAGCAAGAATGGAAGCTTATTTTTCCAATCATGGTAAGCAGTCACCATTTTAAACAAAATCTTCTTGATGGACTTATTTACTCCTAACTGCCTCGTTGGCTTGCGGTCTATATAGAGAAGAGCGATGATTCTTGATGTCATATTTTATAATCAAATCATCCATTGCCCCTTGGAATTGAACCCCATTAAGTTATGCTTTTCAATGAACTTGGCCATTTTCTTGGTGATTATGTTAGTGAAAGATTCGGGCTCTACCCACTTGAAAAAGTAGTCGACCCCCATAATGATATACCAATGCCCATTAGTCAAAGAGGGTCGGATATCTCCAATAATATCAATCCCCCACATCAAGAATGATCAAGGATTTTAAAGATTATGGAGGTCTAACGGAGGTAAATGACTAATATCTCCATATATTTGGCAATCACGACACTTCTTCACCTCAGAGATGCAATTGGCTACATTGTAGTCCAAATATAACCTTGCCTCTGAATCTTCTTTACTAAGGATAAGCCATTCATGTGAGGGCTGCAATCTCCCCCGTGGATATGGTTCATGAATAGAGAAGCTTCCTTTTCTGAAAGATAACACATAAGCAAGTCATTGTTAGTGCACTTAAAGAGATCATCCCCGACAATTATGAACTAAGTAATAGCCCAACGAAGAGATAATTATTTCGAGTCTGTTGGCCCTAGTGGGAACTCTCCATATTTGATCAAATGGACTAATTCCCAATACCAATAATTCTCATCCGTGATGATAGCGATTGAGATGGCATGATAATAGAATGACTCTTTAGATGATTGAAGAACCACGAGCTTGATGGGTTGGGTTTGGGGACCTTCCCACAAAGAGGGTAGAGTAGCTAGGGAATCTTTCATCTGATCTCATCCTAGGATACATGCTCAAATAGACACTTCTTGAATTTCACTTCCAATTCCCATACTGCATCTAGATAAGGTCAAAGTGACTCCTCCTTGAACACCAATCGTTGATAACTTACCGAATGACTAGGGTAGAATCACTAGTGATAGTGACTTCAGATGCCCTGATTTTTCTCAAAGCTTGTCTACTAAACAGGCATGCCTCATAGTCTACCCCATTATAGGTTATGGGAAATTCAAGACACTTAGAGAGCAAGATACAACACAAGGTAACTAGTATCTTAGGTCTGACAATACTCGTACTACTACTATAATAAGACATGACACCAACATACTGATATAGTTATGTGGGAGTAGCTATACTTGTTCATTAACCTTAAAATATGCTTGAGGTCACCTCACATTATGGAATGCACTAACATAACATATCCACTCATTTGTGATGCCCAATTGGCATCTGAAACTCTACCCAATTTGAGTCATATACTCCATTAATTCATTTCTCATCATTTGTGATTCTTTAGATAAACATAAACATAAAATCATTTATTCACCAATACATTATAAGGGTATAACAATTTACTTTACTCGAAAACAAGAGTCCAACTTTAGTCGTAACATAAGGATGTTATTATGGCAGGGTTTACCAATCTCTCTCCTAGTGTTTCATCCTAAACATTATCACTTCATTCATTCCATTCAAACTCATTTCTTGAGAGAGCGCATTGATCTCTCGACCTCTATATACTAAGGAAGAAGAATCATTACATTTGCTTTATGAGCATTCAACAAACCTTTGAGGTATCATCATGAACCCCATAAAGCAGCAATGCGTGCATGACTTGACTCATCTTTGGTTTGGCATTTAGTGTGGGTGTGTTTGAGGGAGTGCTTTATTCATTTTTCTTTAATGATCAACATGGTAGAAGAAGAGGGTGTTGTGAATTCTAATTCAAGTGTTGTTTACATTTCAAGCTCAAGTTTGTCAGATTCTCTGTTGCTTCCAAAAAATATGGTGAATCCTCTAAGAGAAGATGCTAGCCATTAGGGTGAGTAGTAGCATTTAGCTGATCCTAATAAAGGGGGGCTCAGAATCAGGGAACGAGGGTGATCCCGATGCAATAATGATCAGGATGCTTTCTAACCCATAGTTTCTGGTCACTCTTAAGGCCTCAATGAGGGTACATTTTTCCGAGGAGAGGATTTTTGACTAAATTTTTGAATTTGAGCTTCATGTGCCTGCTAATGGACATTCTCCATAAGGGGATACTTAGCTCCTATTAGGAGCATTCACAGTTTATCCTAATGTAAGCCAAGGACATCCCTCCACTCTCCCGACCATTCTAGGTTCTCTCGCAATTAAGGAGCTTAATATCCATTGATAACCAAATTAGTGAATTTAGGCATCTTTAGTAAGGCCAAGGGTTGGGCAATCATAATCATCCTAATAGGAATTCTCAGAGCATCTTCTAGTAGGATTGTCTGGCAAGCCATGCCTAATTTTCTCTCTAAGGGGCTTTAGGGAAAGCTTTTCCTCCATTGTCTATGAGTCCATTTCGGAATACTTCTTTTGCTTATTTGAACGCGAGATCTCAACCACAATTCCTTACTTTGCACATGCTTTCTTCGCAAGGGTTTACTTCTAAACCCTTATCTCTACCGATACAAGGGGCACGTTAGTTCCAAGGCTCTTTTAGTAAACCCACCACTTTTGGGAATCAGTATCAAACCTACCACTAACCATAGACCATGCTACAATTTCTAATATCACCAAGGGGTACTACTTATACCCAGACTCTAGTGTTGTGCCTGCTTGCTCTCAAGACAAAGAGTTAAGAAGTATTTGCCTAAGGGGTTGAGGGACCTATTCCTCGAGGTCTCTCCCACGAGATGAATAATCTATGGTAGCAATTCCTAGTGTCTTAAACTAATCCTAATCTTGCATATCCTCAACTGATTAGTTCTAAAAGTGATGAAGGCTGGGTGCTAGACAACTTTGTTATACCTGAGCTCATCCGATATAAGGGAGAGGGTGATCCTCGCTCACATTTAAAAAACTATCAAACTGAGAAGAAGGAACAAAAGCTAAATAATAAATCTTGGTCCTGATATTTATAAACCACCTTTGAGGTACCGATAGATGAGTGGTTTAACAATCTCCCTAATGAGATTGCTAGTGATTAGGGATGCCCATCTAAGGCCTTTATTAAGTAGTATGGCTTCAATAGGTAAATGAAGACAACCATCCCGAACTTGGAAGTTGTGAAGCAAAGACCTAGTGAGACATTCAAGGTATATTATGGGAGATGGATGGCTATACATATCCTCTTAAAAGATCATCTCTGTCTTTCAGAGATTATAGTGAAGTTCTTGGATGGGGCTTAGCTATTCTATAATCTGAAATTAGAAGCATATGAGTTTTCAAGCTACAATAAGGTGCACATTCAAGTAGAGAAGTTACAAAGGATCCATGGGATTGAGTATACCTTAGGTACAAGTCAAGGGAAGACTTGGTATAAGAAATCAAATGATAATTTTTCTTCTACTCTACTCTTGCTAAGCCCAAACAATCTAATGCATAGAATGTGATCTAGGTAGTGCAACCCGTTAAAGATTCTACTATTTGAATTTTGGTTAATATTTGCCAAGGCATCTCGCCTTATGTTCTAACCCTCACTCAGCTCTTTGCTAAGCTCAGTGAGATTTAGTTCTTAGATAATAACAAGTCTTACACACCACTGAAAGCAAATGAGTAGAGCAACTTTTCTACCTATCATGTGGCCCACGGGAATCATACCAATAATTGTGAACTTCTATTGAAGAACATCCAAAAATTGGTAGTCGAGAATGAGATTTACACTCCAACTCTTAAACAAAGCATCATATCCAACCCCCTATCTTAGTTTGAAAATAAGGTAGGGATGATTAACTAGGGAATGAACCTGAAAGTTGTGTTTCTTCGCTTAAAGTAAGCAAGGGAAGAAGAGTAACAAGTTATGATGGTGGGGAGTGACCTACCCTAAAGTTTTGTCATTTATTCTCTAAAATATGAGGCATGCTTTGTGAGAGGACTCTCCCCCCAAGGTTCTCTGAGCCACATTTTAGCATGGTCAGAATCCTTGTTTATCATTGGGTGGGATCTCCCACATTCCATGTTATTCGTTAAGAGTTCATTCTGAAAGTGAAAGATCTATATAACTGAGTTTTGGCCACTTTATTCCCATACTCTCTTTCTTAGATGGGATTCGACAAGTGTATGAGATTTCGTAGCAATGTAAGATAAAATTTGGAAGCGTTGTCTCGGGAATTTTACACCCATTTTGTCTATAATGAGAAGTCGATAATCAATATGCATGAGCTGCGCAACTATAAGAAAAGATATGGAAAAACCTTCAATGAATTTTACCAACAGTGGATGGCCCTTAAAGTATTGATTTACCCTAGCCCATACTTTAGGATTGAAGTAGCTCTCTTGAACGAAAGCCTACTTCTTGGTTATCGCCATCACTTAGAGCATGATGATTTTGAAAGCTTCACTGAGGTTTTTGAGAAGGCCGAATAGATTGAGCACATGATTTTAACAAGGGGATACCAAGTTAATAGTATCCAACCATGTCTCGTTCAAACATTATTTTTTAGATGCTAATGCAATCAAACCTGGGAGCCAATGGTTAAAGATGATTCTGCTTATGAAATTGTGAAATCCACTACAACCCTCACAGAGATCTTGGAGGAGGAAGCAAACCCATGGATGTGGAGGGAAATGATTTGCCTATTCCAATTGGCATTGATAGCTATATGGTGAAGTCCAGTAAAAAGAAGAATGTCGTGAGAAGAGAAGAAGAGGTGGGTGTAGTGAGCCTTGACCCCAATCGACCTTGATATTTATGAGTTGAAAGATGTTTTGATGTTGCGTCTGATTCCAAGATACCCATTTCAATTTACAACTAAGATGAGAGTGCTAGAGGAAAGAGTTCTACAGATGATTAGAAGTGGACAGATATATTAAACCGGTGAGCCCGAGCGTGTAATGACTAGGTAGCATGAAAGAGACAAGGACCCCACCTTTGATGATTCTCGCCACCCCTACGGTTTGATGAAACAGCTTTAGAAGTTGATCCTCTAGTCAATCAACTCAAGAACACCCAAGTTAAGTTCAGTATTTGGCAATCACTTACCCACTATAGAGGCCTCATTCAAAAATTGCTTGAAATGGATACAACTCTAATTACTTTAATTATTGGGATTTATGTAGTTATAGCCCAAGGTTTTCCTCTAAGGGAGAAGTCTATGTTATTAAGCTTTGACTAGTTAGATTTGCCCATCGAATTTCATAAGCATAACAAGACTCCCTATATTCGGGTCCAAATCTTTGGCTGAATGATTCCCTATATCATGTTAAAAATGGATTAACCCTTAATCCCCGTCCTTTAAATTTCTTGGGAATCAATGAGTGAAATCTAGTACAATCATTCGAGCCTATAATGACACGAAGCGTGGTGTTGGTTTGTTTAAAGCAGAAGTGATAGTGGGCGAAGTAGAGGTCCAAGTAACATTCACCATTCTAGACATCCCGTCACCTACTCTCTTCTTTTGGGTACACCATGGATTCACTCTATTAGGGTTATTCCTTCCACCATCCACTAGAAAATCAAGCTCTATCACCATGGTGAGGTTCGCTATTGAGGTTGATGAAGAGACTGTGGTAGCAGTTGCAACATTTGAGGAAAAGGAATCCAACTTCATTGAGGCCACTATGAATATGGGATAGAAGAAAGTCCTAACTAGACATCTCCATTTCTAGAAAATATGGGAGAATTGATGAAGAGCTTTGGATATACTACTCTGGGGAAGGGGCTAGGAAAGCATCATCAAGGCATTTTGAAGGCCCTAGACCCCAAACCTCTTCTCCCCCAATTTAGAGTGGGTTTTTTCCATCCCCACAACAAGGTCTACAAACATGAAAGGTAAATTTTTTACAATATGGTGAGTGTGTGTGACTGTGGGCAAGTGCCATACAAGAGGTAGGTAGAACCCATGAAGCATGAAAGCCAGATGTGGCTAGGGTTTGAGATTTTTTTATTATACTTTCTAGTATTAGAACTATTATGTAATAGGCCAGGAAAAGTCTCTTAAAGAAGTCCCAATCTCTCCTCCTCTTGTCAATGGTAATGAGAAGGGAAAAGTAGTCATGGAAGTTAATGAATTTGATGAAACTTTCAAGAAAGTAATTGATTAGAATGCTCATGATCCCATTGATGAGGATATCGAAGCTACTATTGATTCCCTCACCAAGTCTCCAGTAGTTCTTATAAGGGATGGAAAGGGGTGAATACTAAAGGAGGCCCTATCGCTCTGACTCTTTAGAAGCTCGCCAAAGCTATGGCTGAGGATGTGATGAAGGGTAACATAAAGCTCAGTCAAATTCAAGAGATGAACTTGGCTCTTGATCTTGAGGGTATGATGCCAGATGTGACCAATGTGCTTTCCTAGAGCCACCCTGCTCTAGTTACTCCTTATTCTGCTTTCCCCATCACCACTCCCTATGGCGAAGGCTCTTCCTCTACTCCTATGTGCGATAAATCTCCAATTTCCCATCTAGCTTCCCATGCTTGCATTGAAGCTTTTCTAGGTGGATCCCTCACTCATCCTATAGCTCCTCCAATCACTGCTACCCTAGTGATAGATGTTACCAGTGACTTGCTACCAATCGTTGCTACTCCAGGGATTGTTGATCATCCAACCTAGCCACCATCTTTGCTATAGATCTAGACTCATGCAGATCTAAGGGCTTCTGAAGAGGATGTTGTCAAAGAAGGTCCTCCGCATGTGGAGGATGAATATGGAGATGATGTAATCTTCAATATTTGTAGCATTTTTTATGTACAAATTTACCTTTGAAGTATTTTATTGAATGAAATACCCAAACTTTGCTTACTTGTTTGATAATCTACCTAACGACACCATGCATTCATTTAAATCCACTCATAAAGTCTTTAGCATTCACTATGTCTCTTTACATGAGATTAACTTGGGTATAAATGAATCACTTAAAATGGTAACTATATCCAATGATTTAAAACCTAGTGAAAAAGAGAGAGATCGAAAATGTGCTTAAGCATCACATGAGAGCTTTCGCTTGGTCATACAAAGAAATTTTAGGTGTGGACAGAGAGATCATAGAGCAAAAACTTCCAACTGATCTGAAGTTCAGGCTAGTAAAGTAGAGATAGCATCGACTTTGTCTAGATTGGGCGGAATAAGGTTAAGGCAGAAGTAGAAAAGGCTAAGTTCCTTGAGGTTATTGAATATTCGACATGGCTAACAAACATTGTACTTATGGCGAAGAAGGATGGGAAGGTTAGGGTCTCTCTGGACTTAGAGATCTCAATAAGGAATTTTCGAAGTATTATTTCATGTTACCTCACACTAATGTTTTAGTGGACTACGCAGCTAGAGCCACAATGTACTCCTTCTTAGATAGTTTCTCAGGCTATAACCAGATACTCATGGATATTTTCAATAAGTTCAAAATGGCATTCATCATTGAATGGGGAGTGTAATGTTACAAGTTCATGCCATTTGGTTCAAATAAAAATGGCACAACTTACTAGCGGGCTATGACAACTTTACTCCATGATATGATCCACAAGGAGGTCGAAGTCTATGTCCATGAAATTCATGTCAAATATGAAACTAGAGAAGAGTACCTTGAGCTACTTGATAGATTCCTCACAAGGATATAGAAGTAGAACTTGCGACTCAATCCAAAGAAGTGTGTTTTCGGTGTGATGTTTAGCAAACTGCTAAGGCACATAGTGTGCCAAAGGGGAATAGAGATGGATCTAAATGTGATAAATGTTATTCATGACATGCCAGCACCTAAAATAGAAAAGGAAATGAGGTCATTTCGAAGGTTGCTTTAGTACATCATTAGTTTCATAGCTCGGTAACTACCATTTGTGAGTCAATATTAAAGTTATTAAAGAAGTAGCAACTAATAGTCTAGAATGATAAATGTTAAGTAGTTATTGATAGAATCAAGACTTATTTGATAAATCCACCATTTCTTAAGCCATAAAATCAGGGAATTCCTCTCATCCTCTACCCAGCTATCAAAGAATCTTTAGTAGGGAAATGCTTGTCTAGGAATAGAATAACAAGCATGAGCATGTAGTGTATTACCTAAGCAAAAAGATTCTCAATTATGAAAGCTGATAGACAATGGTTGAGAAGACTTGTGCGATAATGATTTAGCTCACCAAGAAGCATAAGTATGATTTCTATTCCTACAAAATTCAAGCAGTGAATAATGTTTTTTGATAGAGCCATGAATCATTGAGGGGTAGGTCTCAAAGTTATCTTAGTGATGCCACAGAATGAATTCATCCTGTTATCTAAACGACTTGAATTTCGAATCACCAAAAATGTAGTAGAATATGAGGCTTGCCTCTTTGGTATGCAAGCCTTGAGAAATGCTGGCTCATCAAAAGTCACAATCTCTAGTGATTCTGCACTGGTCATTCAAAAAGTGTTGGAGATTGGCATATAAAGGAAGAGTCTCTTCGTTCATATCCTAATGTAGTATGAGAGTTGGCTACAAATTTCAAGAAATGTTTATTTCGGAACATACCCCAGGATGAGAATCAAATGGCGAAATCCTTAGCTACCTTAGCCTCTATGTGGGAAGGCCCCCTAAATCAAACCCATCAGGCTTGTTGTCCTTCAATGGACTAGGGAGCCCTTCTATTGTCACGCCATCTCAGTCGCACGAATGAGAAATGCTGGTATCGGGATATAGTTTAATTAATCCAAGATGGAGAATTCCCTCTAGGGGAAATGAAGTCAAAACTATTATCTCTCTATCAGTTGGTAGCTTAGTGTAGAATTGTTGGCAATATTCTCTTCATATGCACTATCGATTATTTGCTACCTGTTTAATATAACTATTTGTGCAAGTATTTTACGATTAAGTATCAATTCTCTCTAATACAGATTATTTATAAATATACTATAACTATAAGGTACTTTGTTTTTGCTAGATTTCATGTTCGAATTTAAGATCACATTGTATAATACTACTACGTTAATTGTAAATTAATTTAAAAAAGTTGATTACATATTAAGAAATAATCCAATGTGCATGCAAACAGAGTGTTTTCTGATCATCCTAAGGGATTGCGAATTTTTCAACACTTCCCTGGCATGTTTAGTTCGGGACCAATTTCAATTTCAGACCAGCCCCAAGACTAGAGCGGCACTTGTCCAGCGAGTTATCCTGACTATTAAAGTCACATCTAGATTTAGAAATTTCCCAAAGAGGTAAGAAATTTAGAACCCCTAAGTCCCTAATTTTTTAGACTTTTATAGAAGTATGCAGAAATTGTAATTAATGGTAGGTTAAAGGGTATTTTTTAGAATGGTAAAAAAAGTTAAGGGCAAAAAGGAAAAGCTGAAAAGTTGAGTGGCTATCAAGATAGTCGGAAGTACCTACTTGAAGCATTTGAATCATAGAGGCTTTGATCTTAAAAGGATTATCCCCTAATCAATCTCTAAACTTGAAAGGTTATACTCCAAATCTTCTTATTCTTACTTCAATCTTATCAAATCTTTTGCTTTTGTCCTTATAAACATCGATTTCTTCTGCTTATGATGGAAAATTTTCAAATAAAATACAACTACTAATTCAACCACTAAATCTTAGTGTATAGCTACTTCTGAAGCAGCTAAGCAAGTTGTTTGGCTAAAGTATGAAAAAATCAAACTGCAAGAATCCTCAAAAGGGCTAGCGCATGGCTTGTAAGAAATCTCACAAGTGCTAACGCTACATGCTTTACAATTAGCACTTTGCTGAGTTCTGCCCAAACTACCATCAATTTTCGAGCCTTACAGTTAGTAGATTGCTAAGCAACTACCCAATTCTAATCGAATTGTTTTAAAGGTAATTTTGTGTATGTAATTTTAACTCAAATAACAACGAAGTAGGTAACTCATCCAAACCCGAATCTCTATATTATCATGTAGTTTAGGCTTAATGAATCTATGTTGTACCGATCATAGAATGCTTACAAAGCTTCACTTGCTTTTCATAGATTTCCTAGGAATTCAAACTACTTACACAACTTTGGAGAAACCATTATTGTACCGCTAGAATAGAAATACCTTTTTTACCATAATTTTTTCCCTATATAAACCCTAAAATTAGGGTTTTAAAAGGACTTTCGCAATTTTGGAAACTTGGTGAGAGTTTTGTAAAGAGAGAGAGAGAGGTTGATATAAATTTTGTTTGAATTTATTATTTCATTGTGTTAACAATTTTCAATCTCCATATCATAATTATGTTAAACATCAATTTAATATTTGGAAAGGACCTGAATAACTCTAAGTAGAGTCATATTCCTTCTTCAAAGTTGCTAGTACTCTAAAATGGTCCAAAGGTCGACTTAAAGGTCGATGTTGGAAAAAATCGCATTTTTTTCCAATTGGGATTGATCAATAACAGTCTTTTGATTGTCATTAGGAAACTTAATAGGATGAGTGTTTCATATGTGTGATTTAAATTTTATTTAAATTTGTCTCTTCTTCTTCTTCTTCTTCTGCTCTCAACGATGGTGTTTCTACCTCCAGTCCTCCTTAAAAAATTGAAAAACCTTGGTTCCATAAGTATTCCATATCCCACATTGGTTACCTTGTGTGGAAGTTGCTATACTTTGGGTATAAAATTGAAATGGTAGGCCTTTTACAACAAATTCAAACACCACGTCTATACCTTGCTTGCATTAACTTCGTGTCTATACCATGTATATTTCTCATACTTAGGCCATGTACAAATGGTTTATACCCTTCAATATATTAAAGAATGTGAGAGAAATAATTAAATAAAGAGATGATACTGCTTCCGCTCCTACCCCTGTGAAGCTAAAGCAAGCCAATGTGCAAAATGCGATTCAAGTGGATTCACTCTATTGGGGCTATTACTTACACCCTCCATAGTTTTACATCTCAGGATGGCTCAAAGATGTAAAGACCTATTTGAACAAGTAGACTCATTAGCTTTCTTGGATAATTAAAGCTAAAGCACACCAACAAGTGGTATCAAAGCAGTTGCTCAAGTAACAACGTGAAAGTAACTCAACATCACATAAAGTAATGTATGTGGTTCAATGAGTTCAAGTGTTAGATCGGGTTATCAAGGGAATGACCTATGCAACATAAAATTATATAAGAATTGAAATCAATGCCTAAAACAAGATCCTTTACCTCTAATCGAAAGATTTTGACTATACTCTTTCCTATAAGCTTATATTCGGTAACGGTGCCAAAAACCCTGTTCCCCAATTTTCTACCAATAAGATAAAAGTTCAAAATACAAATAAATGTTGTCAATACCGCTTATCAAATAAAAAAATAATGACCACTGCAAGTATACAATTTCGATGTAGTTTTAAAAGATATCGATCCCATAGGGAAGGAATTCGTTTCTAAAGACCAACTAGAGTTATAGAACAAATGAAATAAGATAATTTGTGGGGTTGGATGATAGACTGATGAATAGAAAGATGCATGAACAAACCAGAGAAGATGTAAACTATATAGAATTTCCCTATGAACAAGTATAGTAGAGAAAAACATGCAAAATCATCAAGAAGATTTCATACACTAGATAACTTTAACAAATACGGTTCTAGACGCCCTAATATTCAATAATTCACCACAAAGCAACACATGAGACGACTTTTCTAAATCTAGGGTAAATGAATTATGACACTTATAAGAACCTGGATAACAATATTACTATGCTTAGTACGGGGTCACTCTCACATAGCCATATTTAGCAGGTTACCACTTCAAAAATGTTAGCTCACTAAACAATGTTATAATCATAGATCTAGTGATTATACACAATCTTGTTAACCCTGAAATCACTCTTAAAGTTAACTCGAAAGCATATAACTTGATTAATGTAAATGACACAAGATGAAATACTCGTTATGCCACATAGACACATCATAAATTTCAAAATAGAAAGTATAAGCAGAAAACAAAGTAAAGTTGTAAGGTATGCAAGTGAAATCTAAAGTTGATCAAACCGTATCAACTCTTTAATAGGAGTCATCAATTCCTGCAATTCTTGCATCTACTTTGAATTTAGTCTCGACTCGTACAGAACCTACGCTAGGATGCTATTCTTTGTGAATATCGAATAATAGAATGTTGAAGAATGAAAAATTTTATCGATAAGTGCTTTGCAATTACACTCGAACAACAATCGCTCGAATTTGTTGAGAAATCTAGTGATCGAAATAAGAATCGAATACTTATACATTTTTATCACTACAACTTTGAACGTAGCAAAATCTATACTATTTTCATTATCTAATATGTATCATGCATACTACCATTCATTCCATCTCCAATCTACCAAAAATGGTTGATTTGAACTCTATTTATAGAGTATGAAGGGTTGCGTCTATCCAAATGAAAAGTTGTGTCCATTGGCAAAGAGTACGAAGGGTTGCTTCTATCCACAATGGAAAGGCACCTTTTCATGTTTGGTTGACTTCCAAAAGTTGTCTTTTTGGTTGATAGTTGATGGTCGTTGATCGTTCTTATCTGGCAGTTGGTTATTGAGAAGAGTTGACCAATAACCATCACATGTTGTGAGAGTGATATATGTGTCACGATCGTGACTATTAGTTGGAAACTTTCTACTCTTAACAAGTCGCGACCATGAATGAGTGTCATGATCTTGAACCATGCTTTTCTTCATAATTCTTCTTTGCAACTTTGCTGATTTTTTACAACTCCGATCCTAAGCCAAATTCTTGTGTTCCATGCATCTTTTTGCACCTTTTCACTCTCTTTACATGGAATTCCATCTTTGATCATTTTACTCCTAAGATTCATCGAGTTTCTGCATTTACATAAAAAACAACTACATACCACGTGAAATCTTTTATATGAAGTATAAAATGACTCTAAACCATATCATTTTATGATTGAAAATATCATGATAATAAGTGTAATTATACACTTATCACACCCCCACACATAACTTTTGCCTTATCCTCAAGGTAAACACAATAGAAGTGTATAAAATAGTATTCAAGGTCATACCTCATTTGTCGAAAGACTATCGTGGTGAGTACCACATTCCCAGGGTGCAACAAGTTCAAGTAAAAGTTCAAAATTTCCCACAAATGAGTAATGTGCAATTTATATAGTCTAGTTGCATACCTTTGCTCTTAATTGAGGGTCAACCAAATTGCATCTTCATATAAGTGTTATACGCTCGCTCGAATATTTCCTTCTATTAAGTATAGTATAAAGGACAAAGGGAGCACACTTTGGAAAGTTTGATCTCAAGGCATTTTTAGGTAACCTAGGATGCTAAAACACTCTTAGTGGTTGCATTTTATGCTCCATACCACTCTCCCCTTTTTTTAGTGGTTGCATTTTATGCTTCATACCACTTTCTCTCATTTTTTTTCTTTTAAGCATATGTTTTTGAAGTACAGATTAGTACTTTGCACCCATTTTTCGTGCTATGCTACTTTTTCTTTTTTCACTTATTGAATGGTTGCAGTTTCTACTCCGTACCATTCCTCACCTTTTGCATAACTCATTGGTTATCCTCTCTTTCTTTTGATTTTTCTCTCAATACCCTCATCCTTTATTGATCACTTTCAAAGTATTATGGCTATAGTTTCCC
>CATIWQ010217368.1:0-12827 GCA_949673415.1 Euphorbia schlechtendalii
CCACATCATTTTATGAGTAAAAATATCAAGATAATAAGTGAAATGAACAGAAATGGAGTCGCCCTAGGTGTTATCTTGAAAAGCTTTCAAAACAAAGTCATACCTCTTTCCAAACAATTGGAGTTCCCAGTAATAAACAATGGTGACGAATACGAGGCTTGTCTTTCTAGGTTGGTGGCACTTTGGAAGGAGAGAGCAAAGGAAGTGTCAGTAGTTGGGGACTAAGCTCTAGTTATAAGATAAGTCACTAGTGATTTGGAAATAAGAGAAAAATCACTTCGTCCTTATGCGAAGGCAGTCTCGAAGGCCTTACAAAAAATTTCACGGTGCATGTTTAAACACGTACCAAGGGATGAAAACCAACTAGCAGATGTGCTTGCTACATTGGCATCAATGTGGGAAGGACCACAGACTCAATAAATTAAGCCAGTTGTACTACAAATAGCCAAAAAACCTTCTAATGTCGTCTAGTGGAGAGTCAGAGGATGAGCAAGCCACTATTAGTCAGTTCTTCAACATCGTCAAATTTTTGCAAATCGAGGAATACCTAGAAGGCATAACTGACTCAGAGAGAACTTCATTACGATAGTTGGCCATGCAATTCTGATTAACAGATGGGGATCTATTCAAATGAACAATGGAAGGGCTGTTATTAAGATGTCTGACTGAACAAGAGGCACTGTTGATTATAAGGTGAATGCATGCGGGAGACTATGGGCCCCACATGAACAGAATGACACTTGCTAAGAAAATACAATGCCAAGGGTATTATTGAATAACAATTATCTTAGACTGCGTAGTTGAAGTCTGAAAATGCCACAAGTGCCATATTTATGGGGATATCAGTCATCTACCTCCATCCTAGCTCCATAACTTATCCACTCCATAGACATCACTTCATTATAGTAGCAGTCGACTACTTTTCAAAATGGGTAGAGGCTAAATCTTAAACCAATTTCACCGCTAAGAAGATGGCCAAATTCATAGAAAAACATATCTTTACCCGATATGTCATCCCGCATCACATTTTATCAGATAATGGGGTTCAATTCCAAGGAGCTACAACAGACCTAATGGAGAAATACGGGATCAAACACCATCGATCATCACCATAAAGACCATACGCCAATGGGGTAGTAGAGGCAGCCAGTGGAACAAAATCATGGAAACGAGTCGAGTATAGAAACATGGGAACTCGTTGTTGACATCCATACTGCCTACATAGGAGGGAAGGAGAATAGGAGGTGACACCAAATAACCCCATCAGCAATACACCAGAATCATGAACGTTTGTAGCCACAAATGGAATCTCCAAACAAGGGCTAAGCTAGAATCTCAATCCAAGCCACTTCACTTAGTGAGCGATGATCCTTCCTAATGAAACCCCTAGGACCATAATGCGAAGGGAGGTAACGAGCCTTCCCCAAGCAAGGATCGGCGATCAAGCGAAGCTTCTCCAACAACCACACATACAAGAATTTGGTTTAAATAAGTAGCAAAAATTGCAAAGAAAAGGGGTAAAAAGGAAATTTACCTCAAGCAAGGTAAAGTGGTCACCCACTAAGTTCGGGTTTACTGAAGCAACATCTAGGTGAACCAAGCTCTCTGCTAGAGCCAATGTCGAGGGGGATAGACTTGTAGAAAGTGGATCAATAACAGACAACAAGTGGAATGAGGCAACGCTCCAACCCCATAAATGAACTCCGTTAGAAGAAGTAGGGCTACCATAGAGGGCCATGCCAGATGAGAGCTGGGCATAGTCTCACACTAGCCAAGAATAGCATCAACTCGAAAACCTCCAACGTTAGGAGGAGCTGATAGAAAGCGCTTGTTGGACTCCAAGTTCCACAAGCCTCGAAGCTTGTCCTTGCCCTCAAACTGAAAGGAAGGGAAAGAAAAGGATAGCCTCACCGGGAATAACGTGGTTAGGTTCTTTGGAAAGGGAAGCCCTAGGATAGCATGATATTCCTCGACTAGGGGACAAATCTTGAAGTTTGCAAAATAGAAGACATGGGTAGCAGGGTCCCAGAACTTCAGGGCAGCACAAATAAAGGCCGTGTTCACAGGCCTAGAAGAAAAATATTGAAAACCTTGTAGCCCAAAGCTCTCAAGCCTTCACCAATCAAGCCTCCGCCAATCAAGCCTCTGGATGGTGCGGAGAAAGGCCCTAAGATGCTCATTATAAGTAGAAATCAGCAAAAAAAAAGCTAAAGGAAATCCCTCAAGACTAGTGTTGCCTACACACGTCAACCACATACATTAGTATAACATATTCATTCATTCATGCATATACATAAGGCATTCACAAACATGCAAGCATATTTATAAAAACAAACACAGCAAGCGAAGACCCGGCGCACAACGGCCAAAGTCCTCTTTTCTTTCATAAAATCCGAGTTTTTTTAAGGTTTACAAGGAAAAGTTTATCTAAAGATCTAGTTCAAAAAGAAAGAAAACATAACTAAAGAAAAATAACCAACTAAATCTCAGGGTGCCATAGTATATATCTCAAAATCCACAGGACATAGGCTCCCATAAGCGCTATTGGCTTGATTAGATGCATGAGGAGGCTGTGGAGCGTGGTAAAAGCCAGCATCCCAATCAGGAGTAAGTAATGGCCTGGAGTTTGGCTCTTCAAGTAGAGCGCCAAAGGCAAACTCAAGAGAGTGGGTAAAACTCAAGGTAGCAGCTCGATCATCTGCTCGAGCCCAATCGGCAGCAGCATTCTACGATAACAACTCTTGATATTGGGCCTCTAGACTCTGATTGTGAGCATCCAGACTCTGGTAATGAGCACCCAACTCCTGGTGACTAGCATCTAAGCCACGGTAATGGGAATCCAAGTCTTGGTGATGAATATCCAAAACCTGGAAACGACCGTCGAGCTCCTGGTAGCGCTACTCATGCTCATCGCCCCTCGTTGCCATCTTGCCTATAGTCATAGAAACATACAATGAAAATCATATCCATATATATAAAAACATAATGTTTCATGTAAAGTCAAGCATAAAACAGGTTGAAAAAAGGAGCATACACGTGTGACTCCGTCCTGAAGATACATCATATCCCTAAATGAAAGGGAATGTCTGGCCATGCGATCCATCTCCTCATGTGCAACCTGCAAAAAGAATAAACAAACGTCAAACACCTCGAAATCGCTACACTACGGTTGAAGACAAGATGTTTAATTAAAGACTCATGTGAGTGGTGTTAGAAGGATCATAGGCCAATGTGTGGTAGCTCTACGGGAGAGACACTTGTCGCTCAGTCCCCATAAAACCCATCAAACAGAAAGATGAGTCGAGAGGAATCACAAACCTTCCCTCAATAAAATCGGAAGAAGACGTGCTATCACCCCCGGCCAAAGCATTCAAATTGAGAACATGGGCCCTCTTCTAGGGGGCCTCCTACCGGGATAGACAAACGGTCAGAAATAAGGTTAATATAAATAAAATAATTAACAAATTCATACCCGATAGCCTACGCCGGTACCACTGGCACCCACACCTAATCCGTCAACTCCCTAACTCCTGGACCGTGTAGTAGGTCGCACTGCCTCGGGCTGGGTTGGTGGATGAAGTGGGAGTAGCCTCTCCTGAATGAACTCCTCATAACTACCATGCCATCCGAAGAGCCTCACACCATGCTCCTCGAACAACAGTTGCGTCTCCTCGGGATCAGTGATCACTAAGTGCGCCCAGAATAGTCAAGTGGGAGGCGCATGAGGGATGCGTCTCTCCAACACTGGCTTAGTCTTCCAGAATTAGATACGCTCACCTAGGTACTACTTACGGGTCCTAGGTCCCTCTAGAATAAAGCGACATTTGTCTACCTTCCTCCTGATCTCCTTCACCATATTGTAGCTAGTGAGCCCATTCTAAGGGTTGCGATCCACTTAAAAAGAAATAGCGAAGTAAAAACAGGGTGATAAAAAAGGCGGACGTATAATGGAACCTCGGCCGCCAAAATAGACCATCAACCGGTCTAATACTCGACTAGCACGCTATAACGCAATGCTTGGCCTCTCGGGTCAACACCGAACAAATCTCTAATGCAATGACAGGCGGTAGGAGCCTTGATGAACCGCTCCAAAAAAGCATCAAAATGAATCATAGTACCGGTCCAGGGCAGACCGATGATCACTACCACATCAAACGAGGTGATGGTGACCTCCCTGATCAGAAGATGAAAAGTGTGTGAGATGTCGCTCCACCTCTACGCAAATGCGATAGATGTCGCATATGGAAATAACATGGGCCTCAAAGACCGGGCCATATCGCAAAACCTAGTGGCCTTGATGGCTTGAATAAGCTGCGGTCGAGAGGAAGCAAGGCGCCACCAAGTCTGGATGGTAGAAGTCCAAGATGTGATGGCTCACGGGAAGCTCCATAGTGGCGGTGCCCTTGACTAGCAAAAATAGAGTGAAGGCACCATCCATAAGAGTAGCTACATGACCCTCTATGATACCGAAGGGTGGCATAGAAGGACTCCCTAATCTCGCGGCCTCAATGAGCATGCGCTTACTACCACCAATCTACAACAAACATGAAAAGATTACGAATAAACTCAATGGAGAATCAAGAAAGAGACAATATGGATAATTAAATGTAAAAGGAGAAGGAATCATACCCCAAAAGTGCCAACTTTGAAAGACCACAAAGTATGGGTCATGGGATACTCCTTGGATTAGATCCAAGCAGTCAATCTCACGAGCTGAAGGTGGTATTCTGAGTTAACACATGAATGTATTTGGGGTAATATATTGGAGACTACTATATGACAGACACTTGAAAATAACTATATCCATGTGTTGGCGTCATGTCTTATAGCAATAGCAGTACAAGTATCCTCACCTGAGATACTGGTTACCTTGTATAGGAGTTGCTATACTTTGGGTCATACATATTCATACCCTGGCGATCAGGAGGATAGGGGAGATTATAGGTATAGTGATGATCACTCGTTGGTAAGTCAAGATGGGATCCATCGCTCCTGATATAGTGATATAATGATATAATGGGAGATGTATCTTAAGACATCTTATTGAAGAGACACACTCATAGACCTCTGATAAGAGTATAAGATTGATTGAACGGGTTTCTAGTCAAACTTGATACATTATGGCGAGTGGTGTTCTTCGTGAACAAGTCTAATTTCAGGGTACTGTAAGCACGAGATTTTGTACTAGCTCGCACGTTCGATGATGTTGGCTTTTCGAGATTTAATCCTTGAATCAAACAACTTTGAATTAACTGGAGATATTCAAATAAGAGTACTCCTCGTCTTTAATTTTATTTTAACGACTTAAATTATTAAGGAATTGGAAAATTTGACTTTAGTAAAAATTAATTAATTGATTTTTTCTTTTAACAATTATTTAAGATTAAAATATAAAATAATAATAAGAATAATAATAAATAAAAAAATCAAGAAACCGGCCTGGCTAGAGGTTTGGCGAGGCAACCTTGCAAGAAGTCTGGCGAGGCAACCTTGCTAGAAATTCTGGCAAGCCCAAACTCCAACGAGGGTACACCCCCCTCGCTAGAATATTTTTTCTTTTGGATTTTCTGGATTTTTTTCTCTATAAATATTAGGGGAATTTTCAGTATTCCGGACCAACAATTTTCAACAGAAAAATATGAAAACACTTCTGCTTTTTAAAGCGATATTTTTTCGGATTAAAAGCGCATTTTATTTTGACTTTTTTTACTAAACACTAAAAACTCTAAAGATGATGAGGAACGCTCCCAAGGATCAAGCTTGTATATCGAAGTGTATTCGCTCCATAAGGGTAAGTCTCTGAGTTCCTAGAGTTGCTTTATCTCGTACTTTCTATGTTTTATTTTATTCTACATGTCGACCTAGGAATAATTCTACTTGCGATCATTTTCACTAATTAAAATGAGCAATCAATGTGTTAATAAAAATGAACCTTTTTATTTCTAAATAAGAATCTTCAATCATCGATTTTTCAAAATTAGGCTACAAGGGCCACACCGAAATCAAATCGATCATATGTACAAATGTTGTGTTACACCATGTGCTAACCTTTGTGGATGTAGGTAGATTAGGATTAGATGTATTCTTAGGATTTTATTTTCCTTTAGGTATCATAATTTCAATTATTTTTTTAGGAAAATGTAATTAATAGATTAGGCGGGCGGTTACATCCCTCAAGGTTTTGTAATTTTAATCTTTATTTTTCCACATTTATTTAGTGCTTTATGTATGGATTTATTGCTTTCTGCATGTGCGTTGATTCTTACATTATAAACACAAAAAATGATTTAAGTACGAATATGCACAATTAAGAAATACGATTTTCTATAGATGTAATATAATGTGATCCAATAAGAAGTAATCAACTTATCCCGAGCCTGAATCTCTATGTCTTGGTGGGCCATCCCATGGACATTAAGCCTTATAAGACTTTAATTCCTGGAAGAGCTAATCCAGAGTAACTCTACACCAAGAGATGGTGGATTCATGTTTTGACCGATCTAAAAATGTTTTCATTTTCTCTTCCAAACCTTCCGGGTCCCAGACCCAATAATTTTATTTTCACATAAACGCCCTGGTAGACCGTGCCTCATACCAGCGCGATCTCGGCCCATCTCATCCATGTCGTACTATCATAGTGGCGACTCCGATGGGGACATGTTCTTAAAATTTTTTAAAGGTTTTAGATTTTCGATAAGTGCCTAAAATTGTTGATTACATTATTCCGTGTTTTATTAATTTTGACATATTCATAATTTCGCATTGCAATAGAGGGGATTCGCCCGTAAGTCTATGCTGCCCAATTACCACGAAGCTCTTTCTTGTACTAATTTGCCTCCCTAAGAAAAGATAGTACTTGAGCTGGTGGAGCACTTGTTGCCATATCGCATGTGCCTCCCTCGTTAGAACCCATTTGGGAGAGGCTTGGAGTGTATTTTAGTGCAACAAGAACCTTCTACATCAGTAATCCAAAAACAAACCTCATGTAAATAAGCCATAGGCATTTTCCCTAGGATGTTACCCAACAAACGATCATGCATTATATTTTTCTTGCATGTGTGCTCCTTAGTATCCTCATAATACTAAGATGAACCAAACTTAGGATAGTGAGTAGCCAAAAACCATACACGAGGGAGTTGTATGGTTGGAAATTGGACATGCTATTTGCTTCATGTAAACAGCTTTCGATTCATCATGCATTGTACAAATGTGTCATGCTAACAACGAATCTTAATGCAGACACTTGAACACACACACTCATGATATTAAAAAGATATAAAAAAGATATATCATGTTCTCATCATCATGATACCAAATCGATGTCACATACACATAGGATTAGATGAGCCTCGATGAACCACTTAATGTCATGGAACATCATTTACTCCTTTTTAAGAGTGACATCCACATGATGTCTGACTGTTCGCAAGGTTTCGACTCCAATAACTCCTAGGATTTTTTATTTAATAATGAAGCCAAAAACCTTGTCTCCCACTTTCCTAATGATAAGATATAAGTTCAAAATACGAACATGTGTTGTCAGTACTGCTTATCTAAATAGAAAAATGGTGACCACTACAAGTATATAGTTACGATGTAGTTTTAAAAGATATCGATCCCACAGGGAAGGACTAGCTCTAAAGATCAACAAGAAAAATGGAATAAAGAAAATAAAATACTTTTGGAATTTAGTTGGGAGGATTAGAATGAAGAATGGATAGATATATGTACGGAAGACTAGAGATCAAAATATATAGATTTTTCCTACGAAATAAATATGACAAAGAAAACATGCAAGTTCAATAAAGTTATTACGTTCACTAGAGTAATTTAACATAATCGGTTCTAGACACTCAGATGTTTAATGATTCACCGCAGAGCAACACATAAAATTACTTTTCTAAATCTAGTGCAAATGAATTAAGACGATTATATAAACCTGGACAACAATATTACAATGCTTAGTACAGGTCTCTCTCACATAGCCACATTTAGCAAGTTACCATTCCAAAATGTGGGCTCACTAAATAGTGTTTAAATCACAGATCCTGTGATTATAAACAATCTCATTAACCCCGAAACTACTCTTAAAGTTAACTCAAAGGCATATTACTTGATTAATATAAAAGACTCAACACGAAATATGCATTATGACACATAGACATATTATAAACATTGACATAGAAAGTATAAGTAGAAATCAAAGCAAAGTTGTAAGGTATGCAAGTGAAAGCTAAAGTTGATAAAACCATATCCACTCTTTAATGGGAGTCGTTAATTCCTGCAGTTCTTGCGTCTGCTTTGAATTCGGTCTCGGCCCGTACAGAACCTTCGCTAGGATGATATTCTTTGTGTATATAAAATAAACGAATGTTGAAGAATGAAAACTTTTATTGATAAGTGATTTGCAAGTACACTTATACAACAATCACTTGAATATGTAGAGAAATCTAGTGATTGAAATAAGGATTCAAATCACTTAAACATTTTCTCGCTAACACTTATGAACGTAGCGAAAACTAAATAATTTCACTCTCTATCTACGCACACACTATATCTCTCACTTTTTCTAATTCCAATGCCACAAAATTTGTGAGGTTTGGAGCCCTATTTATAGAGTTCGAAGGGTTGTGTCTATCCAAATGAAGAGTTGTGTCCATTGGCGAAAGATTGCACCACTTCATTGTGATTGGTTGAGAATCTTTAATCTTATCCACAATGGATAGGCATCTATTCATGATTGGTTAACTTCTATTAAGAGTCTTTTCATTTGTAGTTGATGGCGGTTGATCATTCTTATCTAGCGGTTTGTAGTTAAGAAGATTTGACCAAAAAACTGTCTAAGTTGTGACCGTGATATACAAGTCACGACCGTGAATTGTGTTTTTCTACAAAATTCTTCTTGTAATTTCATCGATCTTCAACAGCTTCGATCTTAAGCCAAATCTTTAATTTCCATGCATCTTTTCACACCTTCTTCACTCATTTTACATAGAATTCCACTTTAGATCATTTTACTCCCAAGATTTACCTAGTATCTGCATTTACACAAAAAACAACTACATAACACGTGAAATCCTTTATATGAAGTATAAAAATGACTTAAATTATAGTGTTTAGTGTGTAAAATTATATTGATAATAAGTGTAATTATACACTTATTATACCCCCACACTTAACTTTTACCTTGTCCTCAAGGTAAATGCAACAGAAGTGTATAAATTGGTAATCAAGTTCGTACCTCATTTGGCGAAAGACTATTGTTGTGAGTACCACTTTCCCACGTTACATAAGTTTTAAGTAGAAGTTCAAAATTTCCCACAAATTAGTAATGTGCAATTTATATAGCTTAGTTGCATACCTTTGTTCTTAATGGAGAGTCAACTGAATAGCATCTTCATATAAGCGTTAAATGCATATTTGAATATTTCCTTCTCTTGAGCATACTATGAAGTATAAAGGACATATAAAGCACACTTTTATTAATTTTCTCTCAAGTCATTTTTAGGTAACTTAGGATGCTAAAACACTCACAATGGTTGCATTTTATGCTCCATACTACTCTCCCCTTTTTTCAGTGGTTGTATTTTATGCTCCATACCACTCTCTCATTTATTTTTTTAAGCATATGTTTTCGAAGTACTTTATACTTTGCACCCATTTTTCATGCTATGCTTTCTTTTCTTTTTTCACTTAATGAATGGTTGTAGTTTTTGCTCCGTACCATTCCTCACCTTTTGCATAACTCATTGGTTATCCTCTCTTTCTTTTAATTTTTCACTCCTAATACCCTCATCCTTTATTGATCAATTTCAAAGTATTATGGCTATAGTTTCCCAACACTTTAAACACACTCAATACTTATAGGACTTATTCAAGATTTGCATATAAAACTAATAGTAAGAATACTATTAGATATTACTCCACTTAAAATTTTCGGAAGCATTAAACTAAAATGATATAACTTATACTAATTCATGTTGCATTGAAATATATATCAAAACTTACTTGGAATGTTGCTCTCGAATGTTACTCACCATTCATCCTTGTCAAATGCTAAATGTTGTGCTAATAATGCTCAATTTCAACATGCGCTCAAAATTTCCACTAACATCAAACTTGTAATACCTAACACTCACAATAACCTTGGACAAATGTTAGTAAATTATAAGAACAGATAGTGGATAAATAACACGAAAATTAGTAAAAAATTTTAAATTCTTCGATTTTTTATTTTATTTAATTTTTTTGGATTTGATGGGATTTTTACAAATGCCCCACATACTTAAAGAATACAATGTCCTCATTGTGAGACATTTAATAAAAATAAAAAACTAAAGCTAAGGCTAATCTAAAAATAGAATTGAAAAAGAGAAAGTAAATTAAAGAATAAACCCATTCTATTGTGAAGGAGAATCCGAGGGACTAGGAGTGAATTGACAATTTTGTTTTCTAAAGAATGAAAGAAATTTTTGAAGCATCGATTTATTACTTTTCTTTAGAATCTTCATGTCTTTCTTCATAACTCCAAGTTCCGCTTGGCAATTGTCTAATTTAAGTTGCATGCTCACCTTCTAATCTTCCAGAGCATCTTCGTCTTCTTCTTCATCTTCTTCTACGTTCATTGGAGCTTTTCCTTTACGATGGCTAACGGTTGGATTTGATGGTCCAATGGAAGAATCTTCTTGAATTAAGTTGAGTTTCTTGGTGCTGTTGGAATAGGAATTGAAAGAATAAACACCATCTTGTTCTTGAAGTAGTCAGATGTTTTTCAAATAATTCCCATCCATGTAATGAAAATACTCACCTGGTTGTTAGACATATGGGAGTTCACCTCTTGCACCTAAGATGATAGCGGTTATAATTTCAGCCACTCCAATCTTGCTTCTCATGCTTGTTGAGTTCTTCTTTATAATATCCCATATGATATCCACAAATTCCGCTTTTTGTTTCATCGTAGCACACGAAAGAACAAACAAGTCTTTCTTTTATACCTTTGTATTCTCTACTCGACAAAATCCCTAAGTGGAAAGTTATTTGTGGAGCAGAAGAATGCATTCATCCGTAATAAGTTTGTGAGGAGAGTTTTTGGGATTGAAGACTCTCTTACTTGACAATTTTGCCCAAACTCGATTTGGTTGAAAAGAATCCATCATGCTTGATAAATTTATAATTTCAAAACTAAACCAATCACCCATCATCTCTCTTGTGACATTGTATTGTTATCCTTGGTTACGAAATCAAATTGCCCTCTTTCTTGAATCTTCAAAGTCGAATGTCACTAGACATTTGAGAATCCAATCTTGATTTTGCGAAAAATTCAAATTCCAAAATCTTGTAAGACCAAGAGCCATTATGTAGATCTCCATCTCTTCACGGAGATTCAAAGTTTCCAAGAAGACTAAATCAAGGAATATCATCCTAGTGATATCCAACTTGTTGAGCTTCTGAAATCTCTTGCCGTATTCTCTTGTCCTTAAAGGGAAAGGACAATCAAATTTTTCTTGAATTGATTAGGCTCCTCTTTTATTTGCTACTCTCTTTACACGAGTCATTTTGGTTTTTGAAGAAAAGTTTTGAAAAGGTTTTGAATGTAGAAGGTAGAAGATGAAGAATTTCAGAATTTTGTAAGCTTTTTGAAAGGATGTGGTGGCTGGGGTTCAACTTGGACCTATTTATAGAGGTTTAAGGGGTCTCTAATTGGTCATAATTGATAATATAGCTGTTTATGCTCAAAACTAGCCATTAGTGGCGGTTACGGACATTTGTCGCGTGTCTGATCATGATTTGTAATAGTTATAATTTGCCCATGTCACGATCGTGACTTTCTTCATGATAGAAACCAAATGTTTTGATATCCAATATTCACAATCATGAATTGTTTCATGGTCGTGATCTTCTTTATTCTTCAAATTTCTTCAATTTTTAGACTTGCACCTATAAAAACTTAGAAACAAAAATACAAACAAACTTTCTTAAATACAAAAGATAAATATTTACTATTATACCTTGATTTTTCATGGTGAAGATAGCAATTGAACATCAACGTCTTGTTGTTCAAATTTTTCATTTCATATTCAATAAATATTTACAAACTAACAATGAAACACAAACAAACAAACACAACTAAACTTAAAAAAACACTATACAAGGTTTTAATCTGAAAAGAAAAGAAAACTATTCATGGGAGAAGTGATCCTATTATTCAGTTAATCTCACAATAAGATTCCCTTAAATCTTTCTCGACATTAATCAGTAGATCAGGAATGTCTTTGATTTTTCTACGAATCGAAAGTTGCCCTTCCTTAAGGTCACTCAACCTTCCACGGAGGTTGTAATCTCTACGCTCCTCCTCCTGCACATTTTCCCTTTCTTTCTCTATCTGATTCCACCCTTTCTTCCCATGGTTTCCATCCATAGGTTATTCTATCCTCTCCAATGTACCTTTCTAAGAAATTATAATCAAATAAGACTTCCATCGTTAACTCTAGTATTACATCTTCACTAGTAAAAATTTCTGTGGCATAAGGCAATCTTCCTATTTGTCCCAACAAATTCGCCATAGTTCAACACCCATACTTTGTCATTCTAGGATTTTGCGCTGTAGACATGATTGTCTCCATCATAATCCCAAAAATATTGACAGGCGTGCCATCCAAAATTACTTACAATACAAACAACTCTTCAGGTATGATAAGATCGAAATTGGACTTACCAAATAGTGCTCCACTTAAATAAAAGTGCAGTACGAGCAAACAAGGATCACGAATCCACCGGCTACAGGCAGATTCTTGTTTGAACTCGACTTGGCCATTCAAAAGATTCCA
>CATIWQ010217422.1:0-11445 GCA_949673415.1 Euphorbia schlechtendalii
TTAGATTTTTATTAAATGTCTCACAATGAGGACATTCCTTTCTTTAGTGTGGGGGGCATTTGTAAAAATCCCGTAAAATTCAAAAAAAATTAATAAAAGTAAAAAAATTAATAAAAGTAAAAAAATTGAAGAATTTGAATGCTTTTGTTGATTTTCGTGTCAATTTATACATTATCATTTCTATTATCCAAGGTTATTGTGAGTGTTAGGTATTTACAAGTTTTATGTTAGTGCGAAAATTGAGCGCATGTTGAATTTGAGCGTTAGTAGCACAACATTTACCAAGGATGAGTGGTGAGTAACATTCAAGAGCAACATTCCAAGTAAGTTTCGATTTATATTTCGATGCAACATGAATTAGTATAAGTTATATAGTTTTAGTTTAATGCTTCCGATAAGTTTAAGTGGAGTAATATCTAATGGCATCCTTACTATGAGTTTTATATGCAAGTCTCGAATAAGTCCTATAAGTATTAAGTGTGTTTAAAGTATTAGGAAACAATAACCATAATACTTTGAAATTGATCAACAAATGATGAGGGTATTAAAGAAAAATCAAAAGAAAGAGAGGATAATAAATTAATTATGCAAAAGGTAAGGAATGGTACGGAGCAGAAACTACAACCATTCATTGAGTGAAAAAAGAAAAGAAAACATAGCATGAGAAATGGGTGCAAAGTGTAAAGTACTTCAAAAACATATGCTTAAAAGAAAAAAAATGAGAGAGTGGTATGGAGCATAAAATGCAACCACTGAAAAAAGGGGAGAGTGGTATGGAGTATAAAATGCAACCACTGAGAGTGTTTTTAGCATCCTAGGTCACCATAAAATGCCTTGAGAGAAATTAATCAAAGTGTGCTTTCTATGTGCTTTATACTTTTTACTATGCTTAAGAGAAGGTAATATTCGAGTATGCAAATAACGCTTATATGAAGATGCGATTCGGTTGACTCTCCATTAAGAACAAAGGTATGCAACTAAGCTATATAAATTGCACATTACTAATTTGTGGGAAATTTTGAACTTCTACTTGAAATCTTTTGCAACGTGGAATGTGGTACTTACTGCAATAGTCTTTCGCCAAATAAGGTATGAACTTGATTACAAATTTTACACTTCTGTTGAATTTACCTTGAGGACAAGGCAAAAGTTAAGTGTAGGGGTATGATAAGAGTATAATTACACTTAATATCATATTAATTTTATACACTAAACACTATATTTTAAGTCATTTTTATACTTCATATAAAAGATGTCTCGTGATGTGTAGTTGTTTTTTATCCAAATGCAGATACTAGGTAAATCTTGGGAGTAAATGATCAAAAGTGGAATTCTATGAAAAAAGAGTGAAAAATGTGCGAAAAGATGCGTAGAACTCAAAGATTTGGCTTAGGATCAAAGCTGTTTAAGATCGGTGAAGTAGCATGGAGAATTCTGAAGGAAAATGCAATTCACAGTCACGATAATCATTCGCGGTCGCGACTTGTTCTTCTTTAGAACAGAAGTCTGCCAATCAAAGATTCATGATCTTGACATGTATATCGTGATCGTGACTTGGACTATTTTCTAGTATTATCTTCTTAACTACCAACCGCCAGATAAGCATGATCAACCGCCATCAACTACTAACGATAAAACACCTATCAGAAGTTAACCAATCATGAAAAGGTGCCTATCCATTGTGGATTATATCAAAGCTTCTCAACTAATCACAATGAAGAGATGCAATCATTCACCAATGAACACAACCCTTCTTTTGGATAGACGCAACCCTAAAATTACACTAAAATAAACACGTATTTTCCAATTAAATTACACTAAAATTCCAAGAATTAAACGAAGTTTTTTTGGACTTTTAAATCAACAATTTCACCTAAACTAAAGGACGAGGAGGATTCCAAATGCCGAACAGATACGTTGAAGTGGATTCATACAGCAAGGGTAAGCCTCTGAGTTCCTAGAGTTGCGAATTTCATGCTTTCATCTGCTTCTGATTTTATTTGTGGACCTAGGAATTATTTCACTTATTATTATTGTAAATAATGTTTTAATTCTCTTCATCTTTTATTTCTTTTTAATTTTTGTATTAGAATACCCCAAAGAAGGGAATTAAAATTATTTCCGGATAACAGACCTTACCTTATGCCATGGGATCATTTTCGCTAATAAAATTGACCAACATATGTGTAAATAAAAATGAACTATTTTTTATTTAAAATAACAACTTCAAATCGTCGATGTTTTAATTACACGAGCCTCGCTAAAATCAAATCGAACATATGTGATATCCCCTGTGCTAACCTTTGTGGATGCAGGTTAGATGTATGTTTAGGCTTTTATTTTTCCTTTCGGTATTGCACATGTTTTTGAGGAAATGTAATTAATAGGGTTGTGGGCGGTTGCATCCCCCGATTTTTGAAAGCCTCATAATTTTATTTTCCGCATTTACTTATTATTTTATGGATGGATTTACTACTTTTTCTATACACGAATCATGCATGTAAACTCGAAAAATAACCTAACTGCGAATATGTATAACTAAGAAAATACGGTTTTCTGTAGATGTATTATAATGTGATCCAAAAAGAAATAAGCAACTTATCCAGGACCCAAATCTCTGTGTCTTAGTGGGCCGTCCTCCGGACTTTAAGCCTCACAGGACTCTAATTCCTAAAAAGAGCTAATCCAGGTGGCGACTCCACACTAAGAGATGGCGGATTCGGGTTCGAACCGATCTAAAATATTTTTACCCTCTCTTTTCAACCTTTTTACTGGGTCCCCGACCCGGTGCACCTTTTTTCAAACACCCCGGTGGACCGCGCCTATGAAATCGCACGCTCTCGGCCCACCGCTCCGTGTCGTCCACTCACAATGTGATCTAATAAGAAGTGAGTAACTATCCCAAACCCGAATCTCTATCTTAATGGACCGTCCCCCGAAACTTAAGCCTCATGGGGCTTTAATTCCTGGAAGAGCTAATCTAGGTTGCGACTCTACACTAAGAGAAGGCAGATTCAGGTTTTGACCAATCTAAAATGTTTCTTGCTTTCTCCTTCAAACCTTTCGAGTCCCCAGCCCAATATTTTATTTTCACAAAAACACTCCGGTGGACCGCACCTTTCATCTCAGTGCGCTCTCGACCCATCGCATCCATGTCGTTGGCTTACAATTACCCTCAACATAACGATTGAAATAAGTAAAATTACTTCGGCTCTCACCAATGGAGGGACATCTTTGCCAATCAGAGACTTTGGAAAATAAATTAAAGTTACTCTTTGGGTAAAAAAGCTAAACAACTCAAGTCATACAAAGAGAGCAAATTGGTGTCCAAGCTAACTGATGGTGAACTGAACTGCATAAGTTATCTTCATCCGCCATACATACCATTTCACATCATTAACACACTAGTGAAAGAATTTTAAGCCTTGTATAAATTCATTTTAATATAAATCCTAAGTGAGTGATTTGAACTAAATCCCCTCAGTATCCCTGATAATATATAAGTTCAAAGTGAGCAATTTCAGTATCCTTTATGATGTATAAGTCTGAAGTGATAATGCATAAGCCTAAAGTAAGTGATTTTTGCATTCCTCATGATGAATAAGTCTAACATGAGAGATATACATTATTCCTATCAAGACACATTTTCATATTTTAAGCTCGAAGATACGTGATTGATCAAAACATGTGAGATTGCTTTGGCTCTAAAGAAGCTCCTAAGGTGAAAGGGGCAGAGCCTCTCACCCATGGTGAGAGAAGTATAACATCCTGATTTGAAGACTTTATTATCTTGCAAGTATTCATTAGAGAGAAGTAAGTACTAAAAAAGGGAGAAAAGGAGTAAGAGAAAATTCGGTCATCTCTTCCCAATGAGAGAAGATGAGTTCGATCTCATACCATGTTAAGCATCTTCCTATTGAGAGACAATGTCACATCGGTTCAGCCACCTCTTCCCCATGAGAGAAGACGAGTTCAGCCTCACACCAAATTAAACATCTTTTCCTTGAGAGAGGAGGTTATCTCGGATCGATCACCTCTTCCCAATGAGAGAAGACGAGTTCGGCCTCATACCAAATTAAACATCTTCCTATTGAGAGAAGATGTCATGTCAGTTCGGTCACCTCTTCCCCATGAGAGAAGACGAGTTCGGCCTCACACTAGGTTAAACATCTTCCCCTTGAGAGAAGAGGTCACCTCGGTTCAGCCACCCCTCCCCATGAGAAAAGACAAACTTAGCCACAGATCAAGTTAAACATCTTCTTCTTGAGAGAAGATATCATGTCGGTTCGACCACCTCTTCCTAGTGAGAGAAGATGATTTTGGCCTCACATCAAGTTAAACATCTTCCGCATGAGAGAAGAAGAGTTCGACCTCACCAACAAGTTAAGATAAAGCCTTGGTTCGATCACCTCTTCCCTATGAGAGAAGAAGAGGTCGGCATAGTTGACAAGTTTAGATAAAGCCTTGGTTCGGTCACCTCTTTCCTATGAGAGAAGAAGAGGTCGGCCTTGCCGGTAAGTTAAGATAAAGCCTTAGTTCTGTCACCTCTTCCCTATGAGAGAAGAAGAGGTCAACCTCATTGTCTAGTTATGATGAAGCCTTAATTCATCCACCTCTTCCCTATGAGAGAAGAAAAAAGTCAACTTCACCTCAAGTAATGATAAAGCATCGGTTCAGCCACCTCTTCCCTAAGAGAGAAGAAGAGGCCAGTCTTACCCTAAGTTATAATAGAGCATCAATTCAGCCACTTCTTCCCCATGAGAGAAAAGGACTTCAACCTCACCATCAAATTAGAATTGGGCCTCCATTCAGCCACCTCTTCCCTTTAAGAGAAGAAGAGCTAGTCCTCGCTAACAAGTTAAGATAAAGCATCAGTACGACCACCTCTTCTTTGTGAGAGAGGAAAAAGTCAACCTCACCTCAAGTTATGATAAAGCCTCGGTTCATCCACTTTTTCCCTATCAGAGAAAAAAAGGTCGGTCTCACCCCAAGTTAAAATAGAGCATCAATTCAGCCACCTCTTCCCTATAAGAGAGGAGAAAGTCGGCCTCATCTCAAGTTATGTTAAAGCCTCGGTTCATCCACTTTTTCCCTGTGAGAGAAGAAAAGGTCAGTCTCACCCCAAGTTAAAATAGAGCCTCGTTTCGGCCACCTCTTCCTTAATAAAGAAGAAGAGCTCAGCCTCTCCTCCACGATGAAGTTGAGCCTCGATCATCTCTTTCCCATGGAGGAAGAAGAGTTCAGTCTCTCCCCTTTAAAAATGTGAAGCCTCGGTCCCTCCCCCAAGAGGGGAGAGGAGACGTTAAAATGGATAAGTTTTAAACAATTACTCTAAGTCTTCCCACAAGAGGAAGCTAATCACCAAAAGAGAGACAGGTTCACCCGAATAATTTACCCCAAAACATTTGAAGTACCTTTCCAAACACTACGCCATAGATGGCTTGTTGCAACACTAGAAAAATGTTGCTTAAAGTGTTAAAAATGTTGCAACAGCTTCTGTTGCAACACTTATCCAACAAAAAGTGATGGTTCTGCTCTCCTTTCAATAGGTGCCTGTTGCAACACATTTTGCATTTTTCACAACCCATCAAATTGTGTTGCAACAGGCAGCCATTGCATCACTTTTTAAGCCTATTGCAACACCATATTTGGTGTTGCTAATAAATCTCCTGCCATTATGGTTAACGGCCGTTACATTTTTTTGCAACACTTTATTGATGCTACGGTAACACTTTTTTTATACACTTTGTTATAATTTACATCACTTTTATTCATGTTTGCATCACTTTTTTGGAACACTTTTTTATCATTTTGCATCACTTTTATTCATATTTGCTACACAAATTTTTGGACACTTTATTTAACATTTGTATCACTTTTGTTCAATTTTGCAACTCTTATTTTTTGACACTTTATTTATCATCTGCAACACTAACATTGCAACTTTTTATTTTTTATTTACAACACGTTTTTCATTAGTGCAACTCTTTTTAACAATATTGGCAACACTTTTCTATATAAATTTTATGCATATAGTTGCATTAATTTATATTATAGAAACACCTAAACAATTCATAATATAATTTATAAAGACATCCACAATAAGCATATAAAAGTTTTGCTCCCATAGTTTTCCATACACAAGTACATAAAGCATTGAATCCAAGTTCACAAAACATAAAATCCATAACTTAAATACCTAAGTTCATAATATTATATCTAACTTCATAGGATAAAGTTTCCACAAAACACAACTATACCTAAGTTCATAATATTGTATCAAACTTCATTGGACAAAGTTTCCATAAAAACAACTGCCGAAACAAATTTCCAACAAAGTTCAATCCATAAGTTAATCAACTGCCATGTCCTCCCTCATAGAGACATTGTCACTTGCAATCTCACAATCATCCAAATTAATGGAACCTAAATTAATTGTGAGATTAGGATTATCTGCAACAATCTTGTTAACTATCAAAGCCAATTGTCCTTTCACCTATTTATTGACTATCTCCTTCACTGTCACTTGCATTTTATCCTGTAGCCTTGCTTCTAATTCTTCAACACTAAGGCAGTCTCACTTGAAGTGTTTGTCACCTTCATTGATTTCTTTGGTAATGCGCGCCTGCCAATGAGCCATGAGGGTCCATGAAATGATTCCCCGGTAATCAACTACTCAACACTTTTACTATTCACACCAGAATTGCACAATCCTTGAAGAGTAGACAGCAAAATGCCAAAACAACACTTAAAAGACTATTTGCTAAGGTACTAATACATGCTAATAGTTAGAATACCAAGAAACATCAAAGGTAGAATAAAGGAAAGAGTTTAAAAATATGTCCTTCTAAAGAGTTCAAAATCCATCTCAAAAACATAAGATTCAAAATTTATGCTAGTTCAGAACATGAAATTCTCATGAATGATCGATGATTCGAGGAATAAATATAAACTATGCATTTTGAGTTTCCAGCTAATGCTTATTCTACACCATAAGGCAAAACAAGTAGATATTTCTTTCCAGATCCAACTACCAAAGATATACAAATTAATAGTGTAATACAAAAGCAGGCATATTACTTACAATTTTAGAATTTACGGCATCACTATTTCTCTTGTATTGACGTCCCTCTTTCCATTTGTAGGTATGAATAAACATTTCAGCCTTGGATGGTTATTGCACATTTTTTTCAATTTTCTAGCACACAAGGGAATTTTAATGGCAAACATGAAATGTACGTACAACCAAATACACATAAACCAATAATTGTGACCATATAAACATTACAAGGAAACATAATTTGGGATAAATATATGAACACTTTCATTTATTTTGGTAGCATATATTACATTTGAAACAAATTGAATTTGAGTTTAAACTGATGCTATTTATATGAATTTGAGATCAAATTTCAACACATATTTTTCATTATGAACAGTAATTGTTTATATAAAATTTTAGCTCATATGAACAAAAAATTAAAATTAGATCATATATCTTTTAATCATAAACATATAGTGAATATGATACATACCAATTTGTTGTTCACTTGAGCAAACTAATTGGGCCTGCAGTATGTGGTTCAGTAACCTTGCTTCGATTAGCAACATTTCGTTTCGCTGCCTCCTATAATAGCATAATAAACAGTTAACTACTAACCTAATTCCCGATAAATGGTCAATCTTTGTAACAAACAACATTAAGTAATTTTACAAGACATCGTAATGTACCTTAACCTTTGGATCCGACCAATATGTTACGAGCTCCTTGAACTCTTCTAGTGGAATGTCGGATGGCATATTCTTCATCATTTCCTCATAATTATCACCGTAAGGAGTGAAATGATCTTTCTTGATACGAGACTTCTTCACCTTTCAAGCATCACGTATCATCTTCAAAGCCCAACGTTTTCCTTTGTCATCTATGTCGTACTTATCCTAAAACATATACGATCATGATATTAATTATAATATTTGGAAATAAAGGTATTCAACTCTTGAAATAGCATGTCTTATCCAAACATAGTCACACAATCCATCCTTATCAGGAACCCTATGCCAGTCGACGAAGTTCAGTGGCACATACTCCCTTCCCAAAGATCCCAAGAACATGCTAAATTGTGAAATCAATTGAGAATTGGGTGAAACAGGTTGACACCATTGATTTAGAGTTATGGTATTTCACTCCTTCCTTGTATGTATGAAATCCATCTTTGTTTTTCCTCTACATTTTCTTTTTTTATAGCATTCAAATCATCTATAATCATATGAAATATCAGAAATAACATAAAACAATTATCACTGACAATCTGAGTTGTTACTCTTCCACAGTTTATTTCATTCTGAATACATATGTATATTTACTATACTATGTACTTCGAAAGAGCATACCGCGTCCATTACAACATGAGGCTGCTATGCTCTGCTAGATTGCTAAAACAATGTAAATTTCGATACACAAGGAAAAAGATAGATAAAGGAACCAGTTATGGCATTCTCTCTGGTCAGGGAACCCCTTCTGACCATTCAAATTTTGTGTTGTTCTCTTGGCTATGTTTTGCTGCATTTTGCAAATGCTGCCTCACAGCTTTCAAGTTAATTTCAAACATAAATGCCATTTCCCCAATCTGTCGTTGTTTACATAGTTTAAAAACAAATAAGAAAGATGACAATGACTTGGTAACACTTCACATCTAATTGAAAGATTGAACGAAGGAAGGTGTGTACCTCGATCAGACTGCTTGAGCCGAGAATGATACTCTGTCCTATTTTAACTTCTTGGCCATTCAAAAATACTAGGCTCTTACTAAGATTCTTCAACAAGAACGAACCATCTGCTTCCATCTTTATAATTGCCAAGAAACAAGGGCAATCACCGGTCATAATTCCAAGCGCAATTCAAATTTTAAAATCATCTAAGGCGTCTGATCGTAGCTTGATGACTTAAGCTATAAATAATATGTTCATTAAATCGAGTTTCTTCTTAAGCAGTTTGCTTTGAGCTGCAGTAATTAACAATATAAAGTAACAACAATAACCAAGTTCCTCGGGTTGATCTCAATAAACTTGCAATAGTCATATTCAATCCTACAAGAATAAAAAAGAAAATTTCTTCACCTTTTTTTTGTTTTCATTTTCTTCGGCTCCTATTACTCATTTTTATCTTTGATTTCTTGTCTTCATATTATGATTTTGGGGAGAAAAAAATCATAGACAATGATAAAACATGATAGAATGAAGAGAGTCTACATTCATAAATCAAACAATATGTTTTTATGAACAAAATATAATTTCAGAATGAAAATAAAAAAAAAATCAAAAGACACTCAAATAAATCCACCTATCTTGATATTTTGTTAGCAGGCCCTTCTCTTCCCAAATCAATATCAATGTCCATATCTTCAGTTGCTCTGCCAAGTATGACCTACATGGGAAAAGGAGCACAAACACCAATATCAAAATATTATTTGGAAACATTTAGAGTAATAAGCTGAGGTATCAAAACAGAAGCACCCATTGTGTACTTTCATTTTAATTTTATTCAATTACCAATTTGTATTTTCTCAATTCATTCTGTAAATTTACTCATTATGCAGAAGAAAGGGATTTCAACATTATAGAACATTTCATCAAACAGGAAGTGAGCAACAAAACCCAGCAAATATATATATTGAAATTAACAGTAAATACACACAAAACCATAAAAAATTGAAGTACCTAAAGCGAAGATGATGGAGAAATGGAGCAGAGAAACAACTCAATTCACTTGTATTAACAAAGAGAGGGTTACGAGAGATGAAGAATCGAATGACCCTATTAGCAATCTGAAATAAAGAACTCTCAGCAATGATCCAAAACAGCTCAATTCCCTTAGATTGAAACTTGGCCTAGCCATTTTGAAGCACACAGAAATTTAAAATTCATAGAATTTCAAAAATTCATAAAGTAACTATGAAAAGGGATATTAAATTACTTACAAAACGCAGATGAAAACACTTTTACAAAAACCTAGTCCAGAAACTCTTCTCTTTCATTCTCTCTTATTAAAAGATGAGACCAAACCCTAATTTTTTTACAAGCAAGCAGTTGGTTTTAGTCATAAAATTAGAACATGCAGTATTATAGATGAAACTTGAATGAAAAAACATGAAAACAAAAAAGAAATTACCACAAAACCAACATCAACTTCTGTAAAGAATCGAGAGGCTATGAAGAAAAAAAAATCAAAAGCGCCACAACAAATAGATCGTAGTGGAAGAGAATATGAAGTTGTAGCATAGAGAGATCACCAGACGAATTGAAGTAGAAAATCCCAAAACAAAGAAGGAGGGAAAAACACAGAAATCGTGAAACCTAAAGGAGAAAGAGAGAGGGGAAAGTATTTATACCACTTTTTTCAAGACTTTTTTTTATATAATTAATTATGTCAAGTAAAGGTGCGAGATTTCCCGTCGCTTAATTTTTACTGTTCATATGATGTTTCAGCAACAGTTCAATGGAAAGTGTTGCAATCAAAAGTGTTTTTGACCTTCTTCTGTATCTATTGTATCGCTTTTAAAAAACTTTTTCAATTGTGTTGCAACAGATCAATTTTTTCATGAAAATTGCAACACTTTTCATGCAACACTAGACAATTCTGTTGCAACAGGCCATCTATGGCATAGTGAAAAGAGAAAACTTGTTATCATGGATAGAGGAGGATTCTCGGATGAATCCTCCAAATCATTAGCATCTTTAATCCAAAGTATGAGATTATTACATCCCTTGGCATTACCTTCAGATTGAAAATGCACAATTTATCAAGCCTCTAAGAGCCTCGACCCTAAAGATCCTCTACACAATCGCGGGGGGACATATGATATCAAGATATATTATAGCCCAACACCTATTAGGGCTCATTTTGCTTGATAAAGGCCCACAAGTAACCCTAAAGGTAAACTCAACCCCTATATAAATGAGACAACCAAAGGCAGGTAGACAATTTTTCATCTCTTTCATTCTAATTACGTGATTCTCCATGTCTTTTACTGATTTGAACGTCGGAGAGCCTTTGCCGGAGTCCCGACCAAGGCCCTCTAACTTATTGTTGTCTTGCAAATCAACGTCAGAAATCTATTAGAAACGTAGTAAAAGATTATGAAGTTAATTCAAATGAGTCCAAAAAATCAATTAACTATTTAACACGATTCTAATTTATGTAAGGAAAATGCAACGCGTTTGTCTTCCAATAAAATTAAATAACTCATACGAGTCATAAATATTAATAAAATGCATAAAATGGAGTTTTTCTTAATATCATAAAGAAGCTACTAGAAATCTAGATAAAAGTTCAGGGAATGTAAATATCCAATAGAATATTTAACAAAATGTGTATTTCTACAAAAAAAAAAAAAAAAAAGAACAGAATAATATATACATACATATACATATACATATACATATACA
>CATIWQ010217423.1:0-12824 GCA_949673415.1 Euphorbia schlechtendalii
CTTTCACTTGCATACCTTACAACTTTGCTTTACTTTCTACTTATACTTTCTATTTCGAAGTTTATGATATGTCTATGTGTCATAATGCGTATTTCGTGTTAAGTCTTTTATATTAATCAAGTTATATGCGTTGGAGTTAATTTTAAGCGTAGTTTCGGGGTTAACAATATCTTGAATAATCACTGGATTTGTGATATAATGCTGTTTAGTGAGTTAACATTTTTGGAATGGTAACTTGTTAAATGTGGCTATGTGAGAGCGACCAGTACTAAGCATAGTATTAATGTTATCCATGTTTACATAATTGTCTTAATTCATTTATGCTAGGTTTAGAAAAGTTATTTCATGTGTTGCTCTGCAACGAATAATTGAACATTTGTATATATTGAACCGAGTCTGTTAGATTAGTTTAGTAAATCGTAACATCTTTGTTGAACTAGCATGTTTTCTCTGTTATCCTTATTTTGTAGGGAAAATCTATATATTTAGATTCTCTAATCTTTCAAATCTATATTTACTCATTCTTCATTCTAACCCTCCTGTCCAAAATATCAAATCTATTTTATTTTCTTTATTCTGTCTTCCTTATTAATCTTTAGACTTAGTTCCTTCCCTATTGGTTCAATATCTTTTAAAACTACATCGCAACTGTATACTTGCAGTTATCATCATTTTTCTATTTGATAAGAGAAACTGACAACACCTATACTTTACGTGAATAAGTTTTTGGCGCCATAGCCAAATCTTGCGAACAAATTATTAAACTAATCAGTAGAAAAGTGGCGAACATCTATCGAAGAATCCTATTCAACATAACAAAATGAAGCTTGTCAACACTAAGAATCACATCATAAGAGATCATATTCTGAAGAGGGATGTCAAGTTAATATACATATCTACTGAAGATTATAGGGTTGACATCTTCACAAAAACTCTCAGCAAAGATCAATTTGCATTTTTTAGAAGAGAAATCAGTATGAGTAATCCTATGTGATAGTTGCTCAAAAGAAGTCCTGTTAAATCAAAAGAAGTCTTGATCTCAGAAGCATAAATAATCCCTTGAAGCTAGGTGGCTCATTACAACTCAGAAGATATGACTCGTGAACTGTACCATTTTTCAAAATTCAAAAACTCGAAACAAAAGCTGGATCCTTAGGTTAAAACTATTTTCAAATTCTACCATCAGTTAGGCCTATAAAATCTACATACTTTTAAGATTGTAAATGTTGAAACCATCACAATTTATTCTTGGCTTATTACCCTTCTATCCCTTTGAAACCATTAGTATAAATAAGTGATAACTATTCTTCATCAAATCACTTTACCAAAATCCTTTGAATTCTCCAAGTTTTTGAGAATTCTTCTTCAAACCCTAATCTCTAACTTTTGTGTGAACTGCTGACAATAGCACCAAAGAAATCAAAATCAAACAACCCTAGAAAAGAGCAAGTAATCATTCAAATCCCTCCAAAGACTTTTATTCCTATTCTATCCAGGTCAAATCCAAACTCCATTATCTCTCAAAGATATCTTAGAGATAATGCCTTTCTTGAAACAACACCATTCAAAGAAACTATTGTGTTCTATCAACTTGGCACTTGGATTAAAAGGAACTAACCTTTCCCAAGCTTGTGCTTGAATTCTATAAAAATCTGAAGAAATATACTATGATAGATGAAGAGTTAAAGACGGTAGTAAAGGGGAAGGAGATAGTCATCACTCCTGCATATCTTGCGAAGTTACTAAACTTGAAGGATGAAGGATTGGCCTTGAGAAGAGAGAGTGAGGAATCCATAAGCTATGATAAGAACTTTCATCCCAGATGGGTGGTTTGGGGAAAAAATAAGCACCCACATACCTCAGGAGCCAAGATACTAGCAATTCATTATGTCTCATCTTCTTTTCCAGAAGATGCACTCCTTTAATGTTGTATCTAACTATGAGCATTGCATCCTTGTACATTTAGTGCAGAAGAAGAAAATCAGTTGGCATGTGATAATCATGCAGCACATACTTCACCATAAGTTTACACTTGGTGGTTTGATCAGCTGAATCATATCATCATATGACATCAACTACTTAGATAAGGAAGGCTATCTGGGAAGTGAGATTGTGAAGGAAACCTTTGATAAAAAGGTGGATTATGGCATGAAATTGAACAGAGAAGAGGCTCTGAAGAATGACCAGTTGAGAAAGTAGAGGGAGAAGGAGAATAGACTAGCCAAGAGGGGAGAAGTGGTGAAGGTGGTTGAGGAAGTTTCCCCCAAAAGAAGAAGAGGGATGCTATGATGAAAAAGGAGCAAGTCGCTAAGGGAAAATGAAGTAGAGTGGCCAGGAGTAAGGTACTTGCTACTAAAGAAGTTGTTGTTCCTAAGCCTGTATCCACCACTATAGAAAGGAAGACTGGTGAGGCTGGATTCTCAATGAAAAATATAAGTATGTGGCTCCACCATTAGCGAAGCAAAGCTCAAAAGAAGATGATGAGGATGACAAGAAACCTATCAATTTCCTTACCAAAAGGAAAAGGGGAGAGTTCGACCCAAATATGGTCATTCCCAATGAAGATGAGGAGAAGAAGGGGATGAAATGAAGGAGAATGAAGAAGAAGTTAAGGATGGGTAGGAAAAGAAGAAAAGGAAGAATTTGAAAACTTATTAAGAGACTGTAATCTTAAGAGGATGATCCTGAAAAGGCTGACATGATAAAAGCCACGAACTAGAGCTTGATAGAGGTGTTCTCTACATCCAAAAAGGGGGATGCAATAAAGATTGTTGTAGGAGAGACAGAGGTCAAGGCTGAGGAAGTAGGAAGAAGAACTCTAGTTCCTGAGGAGTTTACTGAGAAGTTGAAGGAAAAGAGTACCTCAGAGGAGGAAAAGGATTAAGATGAAGTGAGTGGAAACCTATTGGAGAGAACTTCAATCGATTTTGATTTACTAGTGGGAGCTCTTCCCTTAAAACCATCATCTCCTCCTCCAAAGGTGGCTAACCCAACTGAATTTAAAGTTTCAAAGAAGGGAGCATCAGTTGAAAAACCAAAGTTTTCACCCTTGAATTAGCAAATAACAGTCTTTGATCCATCTCATTTGTTATTGGCTCTTCTTGAGATGCCTAAATACAAGCCTGCAACTCTAGAGGAGTCTCCATCTCCTAGGATTTAGAATCCTCTTGAAGTGGCTACTTCAATTGCTCAAGAGGTGGTCAATGAACTTACCTTGGAGTTAGAAGAGAAGGTGGAAGAAGTGGCTGGGTAATCTCTGCTAAAAGAGAATTTTCCAGAGGAAGATCTATTCCTAACAGCACTGAAGAAGGAGGAAGAGTAGAGGACTGTAGTTGTGGAGTGGGGTGTCAAATCATCAGAAGCATATCTTACCACTGAGTTTTTCAAAATGGTGAGATCTGTATTTACTGAACACAAAATCATGCCAGAAGAGATAAAGGAGGAGGAAGAGGAGAAGGAGGAAGAGAAGAAGAAGGAAGAAGAGCAAGTGATGGTAAAGGAAGTGATTGAAGAAGATGATGATGAGTTGAAGATATTGGAGGGCACGGAAGAAATGAGAGCCAAATTTAAACCAACTTTAGTCCAGCAGCCAACTACAAATCCTACTAAGATAAAAGTATTGGCTGATCCCTTTGGAGTATTGTCATTGGTGCAAAGGCCCCTAATCCAAAGGATTGACGGAGATAAGTCCCTCAATAGTAGAGGGTGGATGATTGGAGAGACTACTAAAGGGATTAATGCTTCAATAGATGTTTTTGTCAACTCTGTCCATCATATGGGAAAGACTTTAGATGATCATCTCACAATGGCCTTAAGACTGAATAATTCGGTGGTGGACATCAAGTTAATTCCTTTCAACCTCTAGCTCGCCCAAAGCATAGCCCTGCTAATTGAACAAGCATAAATCATTATGGAAATGGCTGATAAGATCCAACTTCCCTTCTAAATTTGCCTAGAATTAATTAAGCATCTTCAACCTCTCATAGAGACTAGGCTTGCCAATTACATCGATATAAGGGAT
Source organism: Euphorbia schlechtendalii (assembly GCA_949673415.1). Lineage (NCBI taxonomy): Eukaryota > Viridiplantae > Streptophyta > Magnoliopsida > Malpighiales > Euphorbiaceae > Euphorbia > Euphorbia schlechtendalii. Next base: position 4,022 of record CATIWQ010217423.1, read on the forward strand.
GCATTGCTAGGGATGAATAACAAGCTAGGAATTGGTGAGCGAGGTCTTGAGATGGTTTATGATGAAGTAAATGGCTGTAAGGAAGAGACCAAGAGGCAAATAGCGGAAGTAATCTCTACTTTGGGAACTACGATTGAGAAATGCCAAACGAAGTATTCCATGGGGCTGAAGGAGGAGATTAGTGAGCTGAGGAAACAGAATGCCTTCTCTATGTGGCAGCAGGGGAAGATTCAAGATAGCCTTGGGGAGCTGATGAAATTCTTGACCAACATGAAAGCTGATACCCTCAAGGTTATTGAGAATTCAAGGAGAGAGATAAAATTAGAAGTAATCAAGGCAATTAATAGCACAACCAAGAAGATCACTAATGTCACATTTGCCCAGAAGAATGAAGCAACTGATTATGTCATATATGAAATCACTAAAGCTACTACCATTAATGAGGTCAAAGATACAGTGATAGCAAGGCAAGACAGTGCATCTCAGAGTCTTAAGATTGGTTGCCTCTCTCTCCATTCCTTTTTCTCTCATGATAGTGAGATCGTTCCATTTCTCCAGCATCTGGAAATTGGCCTTAATTCTCAATGGATTTGGAATCAGAAAGCTCTCCAAGTCATTCTTGAAAGCATTTTTCCTTCTATCTCTAACAAGGCTGGAAGATTGATCCAGCCGATTCTTCCTCGTCTTCAAGCAAATGTAGCAGTTATTCAAGAATGCATCCAATGCTTTGCTCTTAATGAGAAGAAGATTGTTACTTAGCTTTTTGGCACTGAGTAGAGGGGGAAAGATAAGTAGAGCTTTAAGGAAGTCTGGGAGAGGCATATGACTTCAACATCCACTTCAAGGGCCATGGAGATTGTTACTCAAATAAGGGAAGAAAAGAGGCTAGAAGACTGTGAATTGTTAAAAATCAAAGACTAATGAAATTTTTGTAGGAAAGTGTTTGGATATAGCTTAGAATAGCTAGTCTTTGATTGTAAGCAAACTTTGTAATTTCATCAACATTAATGAAAAGTTTGTTATTCCTAATCTGAGTACAACATTGCGTTGTACTATCTTCTTTACATACTAAATTGCAAACAGGTCTTTAAAAAGAAGATTGAGGCAACTCAAAGCACGACCAACATTATAAGGGAGTAAGCAAGTTTTTTTATCATGTGCTTAAGTTCACTCAGAACCAAAAAAATGAGGGAGATTGTTTGATTTAGAGATAAAAAGTTAAGTTTTGAAGGTTCTGAGTTCAGAAGTGAAAAGTTGTCTCAGAAACCTAATGAAGTCTTAGAAGTATAGGAAGCTCCAGAAGAAATCATAACCTCAGAATAATATCAATCATCAAGCTTCAGAAGAAAGGTTCGCTCTGTAAAAGTAAAAACCTTTAAAAGCTTTGCAGAGGGCATCTTAGTCATTTAGCACTAAAAGCTATGAGAGCTGACTTCGCATCAAATGCCATCGTGCGCCAATGTACCTCAGTATGAAAAAGGATAAAAGTTGTTGATGACTAAGGAACAAAGACATTCTTGTCGTAGACAATCGTACAACTGTGGGGACCAAAAATCTACTTGGAAAAAGTCACGCAGATTCCTTTGAAACTTGCCACACTCTAAATGGATTCTTAACGGAAACCTGCACTGAGACAACGGGAAGAATTCAAGCATCAGTCTAAGTCTAACAAAAATATTCTCTCCCTCTATAAAAGGATATTATCCGCCATTGAAGAAGGTTGCCTCTTTTATCAAGAATTCAAGAGTGCAAACAAGCTTTCAAAATCAACTGTAAACATCTTCTAAATAACCTAAAAGTAAACACATCTTCTTTATATCTGTTTGCAATAGAGTTTTACTAAAACAAAGTTTAGAAACTCACTCTCTTTTCTTTAAAATCAAATTGTAAGCACTATCTTGGGGTTAAGTTAATGTGAGGGAGCTTAGGAAACTTAAGAGGAATGTAATTTGTAAATATTAAAGCTGAGAGCCTTAGATATAGTTAGGAAGGTACTTCTGTATTGGTATAGCTCAGCAAATTGTGAAGGTTGTTGGAGGGTACTTCAACCAGCACTGTAGAAGGTTTACCCTTCACCAGAAGAAGAGTGGATAGTGAATTAAATGTTGGACAAGAAATTCCAAAGACTAGATTATGCAGAGGCTGAACTAGGATAAAAATCTATGTTTGCATTTTCTAAACTCTATATCATTCATTACTCTTACATTAATTAAAATAAGAAGTTAAAATCAATACTTGCTTAACAAAGCCTAAGACAAAAGTGGGATTCTAAGTAAAATTTGAATACTTAGATGTAACTTCAAAAGCTAGTTCTGCTCGTCTTCTGACGTAATTATTGAGCTCGAAAAAGAGTCATTTAACCCCCCCCCCTCTTACCTATTTTACACCCTACTGGGTCTAACAATAAGGTATTAATTATAACTTATGGAATAATCATATACATAATTTTATTCAAGATAATAACTTTGGTGTATGGCGTGTTATTGAAAGTGGTCCATTTAATGCTACTAAAATTATTGATAATGAAATCGTTGATAAAATGGATCAAGAGTGTACCAAAGATGATCTTAAGAAACTCCATATGCTATTAACATGTTACATTTTGCTTTGGATGTAATAGGATACAATAAGATTTTAGGTTGTGAATCCGCACAAGAGATATGGGAGAAACTTGAAGTTACTTAAGGTAACAATCGAGTCAAAGAATGAAATATCAATCAACACATGAGATTGTTTGAGCTATTTGAAATAAGGGAAGGAGAAACTGTTGCTGAAATAAATGAAAGATTTACAAACATTATGAATGTGCTAAAACACCTAGGAAAAGATATTTTAGAGCAAGATTAAGTCAACAAATTCTTTGAATTTTACCCAAGAATTGGGAAGCAAAGAAGACATCTATTGAAGAAGTCCAAAATCTCTCAACATAAAAATTTGATGAGATGATGGGTTCACTATTAACTCATGAAATATCTATGACCAATTTTGAGAACAAGGACAAAGAGAAAGTTGATGAAAAATACATAAGTCAATATTATTTCAAGTTGATGATATAGATGATGACAGTACTACTGATGATGAAGAAATAACATTAATAAAAAAAATTGAAGAAATGTTAAAGAAATGTGGAAAGCATTTTAATTACAAGAAGGGTGACTAATAAAAAAAGATTTAAACAAATATATCACTTGTTTTGAATGTCATCAAAATGGACATATTAAATCAAATTATCCTAAGCTCAAAAAAGATAAGAAAAGTAGTAAGAAAGTTATGGCTTCCACAATGAGTGTTAGTGATCAAAATTTAAAAGATGAAGGAGATAATGAAGTTGTAAATGTTTGCTTTGTGGCTATTGAGACTACTGATTTGTATGGAGATATTTAATGCAATATTAAAGGAAGTGCTATTAGAATTCCAATACCTATTAAGGAACCAACCTCCTCCTTAGATGTTGAGGTAATTCCAAATCCTTTGACTAATGAGGAGTTTAATACTGTATAGTATGAAATGGCATTGCTCTTTAAGAAAGCCTTTAATAGAATCAAAACCTTGAGAGAAACTTGAGGATGATGAAGATGAAAAAGGCCTCTCTAAACCTTGAAGTAAAATTTTTATTGGAGAGTCAAAATTTTCAAGAATTCTCTTTAAATCATACTATTGAGAAAGTGAATGAACTTGTAAAGAACTATGAGAAGTTCAATAACGTTATTGAGTTATTGAAGGCTAGAAAGGTTCAATTTCCAAAGTATTCCAATATTGGTCACATGTATTATGGAAGAAATGATAGATGAAAGTTTGGAAATCTAGTTTCTTCTTGCTATTGTGGAATGATTGAGTTAGTAGATATTGAAATAGAAAGAGAGTTGCTACATGAAATCTTGTTTGGAGGTAAAAGCAAACTGACCCAATAGAATCCAAGTCAGTTTATGTTCCTAAGACTAATTACTTATCTTGCAGGTGTGCTTGAGGTGCGTTGAGGAGTCAACATCGTGGTACGTTACAGCACATACTTGAGGCATGCGACGGATGATGAAACTCAATTCATCACATATGAGCCTAAAAGAGATGAAAGTTTTAGCTTCGAAGATAAAAAGGAAAAATTACTTGAAGCGGTATTATTGGAAAAGGCCCTGCTATTGATAATGCCTCGTTGGTAAAAGGTTTAAAATTCAATTTATTGAGTGTTACTCAACTATGCGATAAAGGTAGAAAAATTATTTTTAAATCTTATGGATGCATTGTTATTGATATTGAGACAAATATTGCTATACTTTATGCTCCTCGTGTTGACATTTATGCCAGATTTGAGTAAAAAGTTATCTTTTGATTTATGCATAGTACTAAGGAAGATGAATCTTGGCTTTTGCATAGAAGACTTGGGCAATTAATACAAATCAATTATCTAAGTTGTTTAGTTATAGCTTTGTTGATGGATTGCCTAATATTACTTTTGATCAAGTTAATTTGTTTGATGCATGTCAATCGAGAAAGCAATCAAAGAAGTCCTTTAAGAGTAAGAATGATGTGTCAACATCTAGACCTATTGAGCTATTTCATTTTGATATATTTGGTTATATTCAGCTAATTAGTTTAAGTGGAAAGATATATACTCTAGTATTTGTGGATGATTATTCGCGATATACTTGGGTATAGCTATTGCATGGTAAAGATGAAACGTTTGATGTGTTTTCTAAGTTGTGTAGAAAGATCTCTTTTGAGAATAGTTTTAGTATTGCTCACATTCGCAGTAACAATGGTGGAAATTTCAAGAATCAAATGTTTGATGAATTTTCTGAAGCCCTTGGTATTGACTACAACTTCTCAACTCTCTCGACTCCCTAACAAAATGGAGTCTTAGTTTGAAAGAATTAAACTCTTGTTAAAATGGTCAGGTCAATGTTAAATGAGAAAAAGCTTCCAAAGTATTTGTGGGGTGAGGTTGTCAATACTTCATGTTAAATCCTCAATAAGGCTCTAATCAGACCTATTTTTCTAAAGATACCATATGAGCTTTGGAAAGGACGGAAATAAAAAATTGGATACTTTCATGCTTTTAGTTGTAAGTGTTTCATACTCAATACCAAAGATAGTCTTGGTAAATTTAATTCTAAGACTGATGAAGGCATATTCCTTAGTTATTCTAACAATAGCAAAGCTTATTGTATCTTCAAAAAGAGAACTCCTTGGGTTGAAGAATCTATATATGTTGATTTTGATGAGACTAACCTCCTATATTGCATAAATCTAGCTTTGATATTGATGATGCATATAACATTCTATTAATTGACAATGTCAAAGACAATACTGAAGTCAAATCAACTGAAGTTACTGATAAATCAACAACTACTAAAGAAACAATTACTGTTGAGCCCAATGCTATTGAGTCTCCTGCCCAAGAATAAGAAAACATTCAAGATGATGATTATAATAGAGGATTTCCTCAAGAATTCTGGTATCTTTGGACTCATTCTCCAACAAACTTTATTGATAGTTCAGTAAATGAAATGATGACAAGAACTAAACTTCAAAGATACTTCGGCAACATGAACTTGCTTCAATACTGGAACCAAAGTCATTTCCAGAAGCCAAAAACATGATGAATATTGGATTTCAACTATGTAAGAAGAGATGGAACAATTTGAAAGAAATATAGAGTAGAATTAAATACTTAAGACAAAAGGAAATTCCATTTATGGTACTAAATGGGTGTTTAAGAACAATCTAGATGAGAAAGGAAATGTTGTTCAAAACAAAGTGCATCTTATGGCATAAGAATACGACCAACAAGAAGGTATAGAATATGGAGAAACTTTTGCACCTGTTGCTAGATTTGAAGCTATTAAGATATTATACGCATTTGCAATCTATAAAGGGTTTAAACTTTATCAAATGGATGTAAAAACCAAATTCTTAAATGGCTATATTTAAGAGGAAGTGTATGTGAAGCAACCACCTGGTTTTGAAGATCTAAAACATGAAGATTGGGTGTACAAGCTTTATAGGGCTTTCTATGGCTTCAAACAAGCTCCTCATGCATGGTTTGAAGGCTTTAACTAAATTTCTTTTATTTGAAGATTTTGCTAGAGAGAATTCAGTGATCAAATGAAAAGTGAATTCGAAACGCCTATGATGGGAAAATTAAACTTCTTTCTTGGGTTGCCAATAAAGAAAAGTAGAAATGGTATATTCATTTTTCAAACAAAGTACACTGAGGAGTTATTGAAGAAATTTGACATGTTAGGCATCAAGTTATAGAGAGTTCAATGGGTACGGATTCAGTATTACGCGGTTAGGTTAAGCTATTGAAAATAAGTTATATCATAGTATTATTTATTCATTATTATATTTAACAAGTAGTAGACCAAATATTTATTTTTTTGTTTGTTATCATGCATGCTATCAATCTTAGCCTAAAGAGTCATAGTACCCTATTATTAAACATATATTGTGATATTTTCATAGCACTGTTGATGTAGGTATTTGGAATCCCAGTAATAGCGATTTCATGCTATTGGGATATACTAATATAAATTATGGAGGTGATAGACTTCGTCTCAAAAGTACATATGGTACTTGCCAATTTCTTGGAGATTGTTTGATATTGTGTTTAGAAAAAAATAGGCTTTAGTAGCTCTATCCACTGTTGAGGCATAATATATTGTTGCTGGAAGTTACGTGGCTCAAGTGCTTTAGACGAAGATTTTAGGACCAACAATAGAACTATTGAAGTCAAATGTGATAATAGAAGTGCTATTGATCTTTTAAAGAATCTCAGGAAACATGGATGCATAAAGCATGTCAATATTCACCACTAATTCATTTCAAAAAGGACACATCAAGCCACTTATGTTCCTACTAATGATCAGCTAGCAGATATTTTCACAAAGCCACTACCAAAAGATTAATTCTCAAAATTGTGAGAAGCTATTGGAGTAACATCAAATATGAGCGGGAAAAGTTACAAAGGTGGTAATTTTAATTTTTCCAATTGAAATCGTAATTTTTATGCATGTTATGATGTGATTTGTTATCTTAAATTGCATGCAATCATGTAGTAACACATGATATGATTAGACTATGTACTAGGCTTTTATTTTGGACATAATAACCTACACATTTTAGTCACTTACACACATCAATTAACCATCGATCACTATTAAAATCCTTCAACTATCATGTCATTTCATGCTCCCATCTCTCTATCTCTCTCCTCACGTGACCTAGACCGAACCTACACTCCTATTTACATCCCAATTCTCTATAAAATAAAGTATTGTTGTACTCCATCACTACCAACCTATTTACACCTTATTTTTTTCTCTCAAAAATACTCTTATAACTAAAAGAAAAACTCGCAAAAACTCAAAATCACAAGTAATGGAACCCCTACTGCAAAAGCCAAAACCAACTCCTCTTCTCAACTTCCTCGAAAATTCTCTATTCATAAATCAAGTTACTTCGATTATTAGTTCGTAAGAGAATCTCCTCTCTTCTGAATTGGATTATAAAAAACAAATGAGAAACCTATATGAGCATTCATGAAAATGTCTATTTAACCATTGTGTCTGAGTTCTGTGAAAACTTAAAGCTAACTGAAGAAAATACATTAGAGATCATTGTTGATGGGATTGAGATTATGGTTAATCAGAAATTTCTATGTGAGTTATTGGATGTTGATAATACCAGTGCATGTTTAAAGAATGTTGATGATACTAGTATGTTTTTAAAGAATGTTGATTATGATGCTAAGATGGTACCTATTACTTTTCTTCCTCAACCTCATAGACAAAGTGACACGTATGCTACTACCTTACCCATGAAATCATGGTTTTGTCAATATATTCTTACTCAATACTTTTATCTAAAAAATTCTTAGTAAATCTTGTCACGAAGTTTAATCTGTATTATATGGAACATTTGTTTAGCAAAAACCCTTTAACCTTGTATTTTAATCATTCATCATATGATCAAAGAAACCTCTCAACTAATGTTTGGACTACTCATTACCTTGATCCTCAAAGAAAAAGGGGTTACATATCTTGATGATGCGCCCAAATTCGTTGGCTCTATCATTGATGTTAATGTCATATCTATTGAGTTTAGGAAATCCTACAAAAGACTCCAGGTTTTTAGATCCTTGTTGTACTGATTGTAAGGTTTTGATTTTACTTATTTTGAGGGCTTATATTGTGTAATGAAGCTAAAAACCTTGTTCCCCACTCTTCTGCTAACAAGTTAAGAAGTTCAAAATATGAACAGGTGTTGTCAATACTGCTTATTAAATAGAAAAATGGTGACCACTACAAGTATACAGTTTCGATGTAGTTTTAAAAGATACCGATCCCACAGGGAAGGAATTCGATTCTAAAGACCAACTAGAGTTACGGGGTAAACAAAAATAGATAATTTGATTAGAGGGGTTGGATGATAGACGGATGAATAGATAGATGTATGAACAGAAAAGAGAAGATATAAAATATAAAGATATTCCTAAGAACAAGTTTAACAGAGAAAAACATGCAAAATCATCAAGAATATTTTGTACACTAGATAACTTCAACAAATACGATTCTAGATGCCCTAATATTCAATAATTCATCGTAGAGCAACACATGAGATAACTTTTCTAAGTATAGGGTAAAAGAATTATAACACTTATAAGAACCTGGATAACATTATTACTATGCTTAGTACGGGTCACTCTCACATAGCCATATTTAGCAAGTTACAATTCCAAAAATGTTGGCTCACTAAACAACATTATAATCATAGATCCAGTGATTATACACAATCTTGTTAACCC
>CATIWQ010217428.1:0-22163 GCA_949673415.1 Euphorbia schlechtendalii
CGAAATTTGTATTGCTCATTTACAATATCCCAAACACTACATTAAACTAAATCTAGCAAATGAATGCCCACTACCACCAATACCTACATATTGGTTTATATAACATGAAACTAGTGTTGACGGTTGGGAACATTTCTATGATAGGAGAAGGAAAGCATGGGAATCAATGAATTAACTTTGTATTTTCTATTTAATTAATGACAGTCGATTATTATTATTCAATTATGTTTATAGTAAATAATTTTTTTGGTATTAAATAATATGTTAAATAAATAATTCACTCAAGTACTTAGAAATATTTATATAAAAAATCAATTCAAAAAAATTACAAAAATAAACTTCAAATAATTAAAAATTATAGTTGAACTTCAAAAAATTATAATTTAAGTACAAAAATAAATTACAAGCATGAGAATCAAATATTTATAAATATTTAGATACAAAAAATTACAAAAAAAATTGTTTTTTTAAGAATTATAATATTCTTTGAATAATTTAAAAGTTGTAAAAAGTAAACGGAGGGAAAAACCGTCAATTAGGTGATATTTCCGCCGGTTTTTTTAATTTAGGGGGACATAATATCCACCAATACCTGAGAATAGGCGGATATCCAGTCCGCCTAACAAGCCATATAGGCGGAAAATATTTCCGCCAATATTGCATAATAGGCGGACATGATATCCGCCTATCAGCGGCATAGGCGGATACCGTGTCCGCCAATTTTTACAAAAGGGCGGAAAAAAATTCCGCCCATATAGGATTAGTGGCGGACTCGGTATCCGCCTATGCTGTGAATGAGCGGATACCTTTTCCGCCTATGATGCAATGTGGGCGGGTTGAACATCTGCCCGTGATGTGGCGTAGGCGGAAATTTTGTCCACCTACGTATATTAGTTATCCTTTCATGTCCATATTTGTAAAAAATACGGGCGACGTATAGTAATATTGGGCGGCATATAGCAACACCCATAAAAAAAAAAGAAGAGCATTTTTTTAAGCAAGCTAATATATGGGCTTTGCATTCCATCTGAACCGCCCATATGTATGACCAACAGTAAACTTAGTCCACGACAATAACCTGGGACCCGGTATGTTTAATTGTGAGCCGTCGGATCTGAAAACGACAATTCAAATTTCAAAACCTCGCAAGTCGACCGTTAGAGAGTGAGGCATGTGAGTCTTGACAATTTTCAATCTTTAGCTCTCAATTCTCATAGCGCTTTCAGCTTACTGTACAAAACCATGAGATGCCACGGTTGGCAACGTCCTCTCCATCCTTTACAGGTAAACTCACTTTATCATCTTCTTTTGCATGGGTCGCTTCGATTGATTCTGCTAATTTATGTGTGTTGAAGCAATTTTTAGTTGATTGAAATGAATAAAGGCCTTTGCTACGAGATCCTGACTATTGAATCCGTAAATGGTTGTTCTTCGACTGTAGATAGTGGGAGTGGCAGTTTACAGTTTCCTTGTTGTGGCCTTTTATACATTCTTTGGCCTCTTCCTTGGGAACAGAATTGCAGAAATCACGGTTACCACAATTTTTTCCTTTGCGGTAATGTGTCAAAATCAGATCAAAATTTTGTGTTTTCTTTATCAGTTGTTCAGTTAATATAAAGCTAACTGAGGTTTATAATTCTGTTTTCAGGCAATCTCAGTTATGTTTCTGTTTATTCGATGCACAGCCATTAATCCCACTGACAGGACCAGCTTTAAGAAGAAGAAGAAGAAGAAAACTAAATCTGATGGGATTGGGAAGCTTAATTATGGATTTATATTAAGTCAAATAGTAGTGAGGTTTTTCAGGAGGCTAGAAAGGAAAATCCTCAAGACTTTTATAAGAAGAAAGTATCTGGATCCATTGAAGGCCAGTATTCAAATGGAGCCATTACTCCCATTTCCTCTTGTCCTCAAGGATGATTCAGTTTCACCTCAACGTAAAGATGGCGACATCTCTTATTGCTCCTTATGTGATTTTGAGGTCTGAAATAAACCTTATTTTTTATGCACAAGAGAATTCTATCTATTCTTTCTGAATAAAATATCATTATTTCAGGTGAAGAAGCACAGTAAGCACCGCAGAACCTGCAACCGTTGTGTTGAAGGATTTGACCACCATTGCAGGGTAAGATTTACCGTCCTTTCTTTATTGTGAAGAATGCACAAATTTACTTGTTCTGTGGTGCAGTGGTTGAACAATTGTGTTGGCAAAAGGAACTACACAACGTTCATCCTCCTAATAATATTTGTCTCGTTAATGGTCAGTCACTTTCTGAGACCAATGTTACTTTTCGAGATTTTCCCCCTCTGGCTAATTTTTGTGAGATACTGTATATTGGTCAGTTAATTATAGAAGGAGGAACTGCAATTGCCATATTCATCAGGTGCTTTGCTGATAAGAAAGGGATAGAGAGGGAATTACAGAGGAAGCTATATGTAGAATTCCAAAGAGGTGTTCTTGCAATGATATCGGTAATGACGTGATGACATTTGTTCTATTTGGAAGAAGAAAAACAAAAAATCCGTTTGAATTTGACATATATATGTTACAGGTTTTGTTGGTTTTGATGACAGCCTATAGCTCTGCCGCCATGGGACAGCTTCTCTTCTTTCATATTGTTCTCATACGCAAGGTACATAAACATATTTTACGATGCTTTTTTTGTTTGATAAGGTAATGAATGAACTTTGTTCAGGGAATGAGAACATATGACTACATCATGGCTATGAAAGAGGAGAACCAATCAATGGATATAGATCCATTTGATGATGCACTTTCAGATTTCTCTTCAGACTCTCATCTCGACTCTCCTCAAAGATCAACATTTGTTTCTCGGTTTATTTGCAGAGAGAATAATCAGGTTTACATCGTTCGAGAAATTCAACTTCCACTTCAAAAACAGATAACTAACTGAACTAACTGCATTGTAATGGCTCATTCTTGTTCAGGACCCAATGAAGCTTTCCATTAGAATAGATAGAGATCCCCAGCCTTCGAGCATAAGCAAGAAGCAAGGTTTTCGTGCTAGTATCAATCCATGGAAGCTGATAAATCTCAGCAGAGAAAAAGCTCTAATGGCTGCTGAGAAGGCAAGAGAAAATTCATCAGAGCAACAAGAATCATTAAGGCCACTACCCTTGGAGACAAAATTCGGACCTCTGATGAACCCAGACAAGAATATGACCAGTGTTTTAGGATCGCCACGAATATTTACTAGTCCCAGAAGAAGATTTTCTGGCTCTTCTGTCATGTTCTCTACCATTAATCCATCACCAAAACACAAGTACAGGAGTAGTTTTGATTTGAAGTTGACCGAGGTTTCCAAGGAGCTCGAAACTTACATCTCTAGACAGGTTGTATGCTCTGTCATAAAGGAGGCTTATGAAGCATCTCCCAGATAAATGACATATGCTTGAATTTACTTTTTCTCCCGACCTTTGAGAATATTCATTGATTGTTGTTATATATATCAATACTGCACAGAGGTGCATTTGTAGTGAAATTTTATATCAATTCATGTATAACCTTTTTCTGTATTTATTGACTGGTTAACATCAATTTCTTTGTTTCTATGCCATACAAGTTCAGTTTGTAGATGAAAGTGAATATGGAAGTATTAAATAACAATATACAGAGGGTTCAAAAGTACGACAAAATAACAAGAAACTAGAAATATATAAAAATGATGTAATTTTAACAAATTAATAAGTAAACTGAAACAAATATAGACTGAGTGTGAAAAGAGAGCATTCTATATTCTTTCTGATGCATCACTCACTTATTTGTTACTGCACTCAACGTTACAGGAAAAATGATCTCTCAGTACTCTGAAAAGTCAACAACAATAAATCAGAAAAAATTCACTCGGACTCTATATATATATGTCAGGCAAACATTTCTTCTCCAGGGGCAATAAGCAGACAGACTTGTCGAGAAATCGCAAGAATCAAAATTGGAACTAACTTCAACATTCACAAAAAAAATACTAATCTTCCTTGTAAATTTTTACCAAGATAGCAACTGAATACCTCTGTTTTGATTATTGGAATTCAGCAAACCATTTGAAAGATTGTAACAATCCGAATAATGGGCAGGGTAGATTTTCTCCCCAAGCGGCTCGCAAATTTCTGGGATTACTGAATCAGAATAACCTTGTACATAAGAACAATTCCAGGGAGACTTTGAGGTTACATTGAGACTGATATTCGACAGGCAGATGTCACGAAATGAGTCAGCTTCAATGCCACCTAAAAGACCAGCATACTTGATGTTATTTCCTTTAACATCTTCAATGGTAATTCGTTCGATGATTGGGAGAGCTTTTGGATCATAATGTTCATCTGGGTGTTCCCCGTAATTACCCGTAATCCTTATAGCTATATTTACATCGGTTAAGGTTATATTTGATACGTGTATATTTCTAACATAGCCACCTCTTCCAGGTGATGTCTTAATCCTGATACCTGTCTTAGAACCGTATAATACGATATCCTCAGCGTGGACATCTGACACACCTCCAGACATCTCACTTCCGATTGCGATTCCTGAACTTGATCGAGTTTGTCCAACAAGGCGGTGAATGGTAATGTTTGTGGTAGGGCGAGCATATGATATGCCATACTCATCCCAACCGCTTTTGATAGCTATTAGATCATCTCCAGTGGTAATGTCACAGTCCTCTATGCAAACATCATCTGAAGAATCTGAATGCATCCAAATGAACACGTAAGAACATAAAATGTAACAGTTTCTGACCTAACAGAGAAGCTTACCTGGATCGATCCCATCTGTGTTTGGCGAATCAAGAGGGGCACGAATGGTAACATTTTTGACAATGACATGGCTGTTCATCCACAAAAACAATCTCAACTCGACCCCTAATTCATGGAAGTTTCACTTTTGCACTGTTTTTATAAAAAAGAGAATGGCATTATAATCCATTTGGAGGGAACGAACCTGCAGTAGACAGGGTGGATTGTCCAAAATGGCGAATTGATGAATGTCAAGTTGGAGATAAGTATCCCAGATGAGTTCATCAACTCGACCAAATGGGGTCGGGTATAATTCAGGGTTTTTGTTCGGAACCATCCCCACCAGGGGCTGCCTTGACCATCAATAGTTCCATTATCACCTTCATTGAAAAAACAGATGATGTGATGAAAAGAAACAAAACAAACAAGGAACTAACTGAAGCCTCTATTGACATTACAGACCTGTAATAACAACATCAGTCAAATTTCGGCCAAAAATGAGGCTGCGATGCCTCCTACCAGGCAATTCCCTTCCTCGGCCATATGAAGGAAGAGGATCAACAACTGGCCAATCATCCGAGTTCTGTTTGGAAGGTAAAATTTTATTAACTTTTAAGAGACAAAAAAACCATAACAATGGCCTGAAAGATATGAGATAATGCACTGCTAAAGCCATGGAGAACTTACCGTAGAGCCTAGTATGACTGCATCTTTGTCCAACCACAGTGTTAGATGGCTAATGAGGTCAAAGCTGCCGGTCAACCATCGGCCAGCAGGGACGAACAGCTTGGCACCTCCTTTATCAGAGAATGAATTGAGGTAGAAGATAGCATTTTGAAATGCTTTGGTATTGAGAGTGACCCCATCTCCAACTGCACCAAATTCAGTAATAGTGACACTGTGAGGCCGAAGGTCTTCAGCGTTAGCCCTTTTGCAATAGGAACTGCCCCTGACAAGCCATGGAACATCACTGAACAGTGCAAGGACCAGAAGCAAATCCACTAGCTGAAACGAAAAGGTGAAAAAACTCGTAACTGACTCGTATAATCACAGATCTAACTAACTGAGGATCCCATTCCTTTTGTTTTCGTGTTTCCCTCTTTTTTTCCTCATTAGCTATGCTATATCTTGGGCAATTTTACAGACTAACAGTGAAGCAAGCAACAATGTGCATGAAATAGCATTCTATGATCAGTATAAGAAAGACAAAACACATGGCTTCAAACAACAATTCAGACTCCGCAACAGCTGAAACTGTCCACATTGAGCTACATTTGGTAAAAAAAAAGAGAATAGTTTTTACTCAGAACTCGGTTCAGTGTCCCTGCTCAATCAGATCCCAACAGATTCATTTCTAAATTTCAACAGGTGCCATCAACAGATGAAATAAGCTAACCAAGAGATTCTCCTACACATTTTTTATGGTAATCATCTGAATTACCACCGCAAATAAAGAAATGGAGAAAAAGGGAAAAAGTGACTTACAGGAAAAGATCTCCTCATATGACTGAAATTTGCAGTTTCGTTAGGAAGGCAGGCACCTAAATAAGGGAGGTTGGCAGTAAAAATGAAAAGAAAAACAGAGAAAGGGGAAAGGATCTTGATGATCAAGATCTCCCCCCAAGCTAAAACGAAAATTGCAAAGAGTGAGGTGAGATCAGTGATTAGATATGGGAAGAGAAGCACCAACACCACTCAAACAAGAAAAATCATTGACAACGACTGTTAATGCCAGCCAAAAATCAAGCAGTAGGACCCCCTTTGTTCCTTCACCACCTCTTCTCCCCTGCCTTTAACCTCTAATCCTTTCAACAGAATCAATTGCACTGCCTGCGCAGAGGCGACGAATTTGAAGATGAAATTTTTTGGATGTAGCAATCAGAGTGTGTGATTGAATCAAATCGAGAAGAAATGGGGACTTTGCATGGGAATAGGAAGAAATGAATGGCTCATTTCTGATTGACTCGCTGTTCTAAAATTTCTGTTAAACGGAACCTTTGAAAACTCCGTCTCAGACACTTGATTAATTTGGACTTTCTTTATACTCTTAAATATTTCTAATTATTTTTTATACATTTATCTTTTCCTGTCGTCTATTATTGTGATTGTATTATTTATGTATTTTTATAAAACAACATAAATGTTTTCTAATATAATTAAATATGTGAAAGTCACATACTAAAATCTTATCAAATACATGAGATTGGGGAATGAAAAGTCTAAAATATAATTTGAAATATGTTCAAATTTTTTCTTTCATATTTATAAAAAGTACACGCTAATCAATATTTGTTTATGGTGGTCTTGACAATATACTGAATTAGAATAAATATTTCTAAATAAAGCAACAAAGTTCCAAATTATCTCCAAATTGATTAATGGTAAAGATCATTTTTAAACTGACCGGTAAAGATCATTTTGATTGTAGAATATTGGTTCAAAACGCACTGGAATTTATGAAATATAATGGAACTAGATAATTTATATTCTATATATTTTAAATGAATAAGTAGATCAAATGACTGAAATAGTTTTCCTGAAAGAAAGATCATGTGTTTATAAATCAATTTAGTTTATTCTTGTACACAAAGTTGTAATCCTTTTACATAAAAATTAACTCAATGAACTGAACTATTTTAATGTCGAAAATGTTAAACATATAAAAAACAATAATTTGTTGAAATGTTTTACTTTAAGTTAGAGTAATTTGAACTCCTTATTTTTTATTATCCGAAACTCCCCAATCTCATGTTTACCTTGAGATATTCAAAATTTGAAACAAATTTGACAAAAATAGCTTAACATTTGAGTCAATTGTGGCTGGCATAATAATTTGAAACAAAGTTTGACAAAAACAACTTTAGCAAGTGAGTACTAGTGGCTGGTATGATAATTGTAAAGAGTGATGTTTGAAATTGAGATATTGTGTTATATTTGTGGAGTATTATAAATTTACAGAAAAGTGTAAATAGTAATATCAAATTCATCCACTATTTACATTATTATTGGTCCATAACTTAAAGTGGTTGTTTTATTTCTTTTTTCCTAATTTTGTTTGCTAGCAAGTGTTTAGCTGGAGGGAGGAGAGCAGATACTTGACTCCCAGACAATAACTAGCCGATAAAAACAGCTGGCTTCCTATTTTATTTGCTACCATGTCACACAAATTAATTTAAATAATCAATCATTATAAAAAGTTGTTTGCACTATTATCTGTTAAAAAAGAAAGTGCTATGTTAATTGTTAAAATGAAATGACATTAAATTTTACTTCTGTACAGTAACTTCTTGTTACAGAGTTTTAGCTTGAATTGATTGTAGCTGTTGAAAATAGAATGATCTTAAAAGAATAAAATTTACAGGAAACAAAATTGCTGCCTTTGGTAAGAGGAAATAGGCTTATATGTGATTGATAATTTATCTATCATAAAAGTAAAGTAATGTTTTTGAAAGAGAACTCGAATAATTAATATTTGTAATATCTGTGTTTGTGTAATTTGCAAAGCAAGTTGACTTTATAGAATTATACTCGTTAACAATACAATACGTGATTTAATAGTTCTTAATGATTGAAAAAATTATAAGTTAGAGCCACATTCAGAATAGAGTGAGTTTTTTGTTTATGTTTAATGTACCGGCAATTATAAAAA
Organism: Euphorbia schlechtendalii; assembly: GCA_949673415.1. Lineage (NCBI taxonomy): Eukaryota > Viridiplantae > Streptophyta > Magnoliopsida > Malpighiales > Euphorbiaceae > Euphorbia > Euphorbia schlechtendalii. Next base: position 8,402 of record CATIWQ010217428.1, read on the forward strand.
TTGAAAAAGACAGTTACATTTATAAAACATCATAGAAATAATTCAATTTTGATCAAGCCGATTATCATTTATTGAAAAATTCAAAAAAATATAACTAGTACAGAAAAAAATCTCTAATAGTAATATTAAAAAAAGCAGGTAAGAAATGGATAATAGTAAATAAAATGGTGGGGTTGGACTGACTGATGAATGTGAAAAATATACTGATCCCGACAGAGTGGTTTTAATCTTCGAAAATAACGGTAAAAGTATTAAATACCATGTTGATGTTCTAGCAGTAGGCCATCCCGGTCAATTTCATCATTTTTCTACTACAGTATATTATTACTCTCTTTTTCACTTCACTTTTTTAAGATTTTATACTATATTGAACAACTTCGGCATAAATCTCATTACCTCAATTCTCTAATCACATTCTTAAGTAAAGAAACAGAGTGAAACGAAACGACCTCCTGCTTGATTTTACTTACATCGATTTGACTGTTTCATTTGATTAGTTATTATTGTTAGCTGTTGCAGCATCTTTTAATATTAATTTTTTTAAAAAAAAATTTGCCTCATTTGGGGGTTTATATTAATTAAATGGAAAGGAAAATTCCCAACCCATCTCGGATGTGATTCGAACATGAGATCTCTAAAATCCACAGCTTCCATCTTAACCACTAAGCTAAGATCTCAGTCACCTTTTAATATTAGATTAGATAAAAGATGTTTATGTTGATACCCTCTAAGTCATTTCCCTTGCTAAAAATGAGCAATTCTATTGCATCTAGAAGCATGCAATTTAAAAATAGGTTAGTAATAGTACTCAGAAAAACAAAGTAGTTCAGTTATGAACAATTAATATTATTTTACGAACAAAATGATTTATTAAAAAATGTTACTTGCAAAGCAATGAATTATAAAAAACGACAAAGTACTCAATTAAAATCACAATCATATGCTAGTTGATATAGTATTTAGTCTTTTCGACACTGTACGAGAGTTCTATATTCTTTGTCATAGCTGTTTTTAGGAAAAAAAGTTATCAACAACCGTAATAGTTAACAATAATATCTAAGCTGAAGAGACTATTAATCAATCTCTAATTTGCAGTGATTTAGGGTAAAGAAGATTGCAACTGTTGAAAGTAAATATCCCTTGCATCAAAGAAAAAATGAATGTAGCATGCTAAATTTGGTGTCAATCATAATTAATAAAATTACTAAAGTAGTGATTAGGGAGCATAGAGATGGATTATTGTTGAAGAAACCCAATAAATTAAACATAAAATTAAAGAGAAAAGGGAAAGGAGACAAATCCTCCTCCTTACAACAGACAAAAGGATTAAAAACCTTAAAATCAGACAACAACTAACAGAGTGAATAATGTACAAAGAGCAACGAACCCAAAGCCAAATATGTGTTAATGACCAAATATCCTTCACGGTACACCCTTGCTTTTCCATCCTAAAGAGAAACATAAAGGGTAAGATTGGAATATTCTCAGTTCGTAAGCCAACCACTTAACCCATTCTGAAAATTTGTTGATAAAGAAGAGGACAAATTCGAAGGCAGTACAACATTAAGTAAAATAAAATTTAGTTTTTGTTATTTTTTGACTGGAAACTATATTTTTAATTTTTTTTAAAAGAGATTTAAGGTGTGGAAAAAGTAGGCAAACGAATCCTATGTCTAACTCTAATCATCAACCAACCACAAGCACAAGTAGCAATTATTAAATTTTTTTATAATTACACTTACATTAAATTAAATAAATAAAAAACCACATTAAATTTTTTATAATTACACTTACATAAAATTTGTTTTACAATTTAATTGTTTTAACATGTTTGGTTTGAATGATCAAGATGCAACACTTTTGTTGTTATCTCAAGGTTTTTGTAGCCGAAACAATTACAATTAGTTATTTTATAATCAATTACAATTACAATCAAACATTTTTTGAATGAAGAATACATCTACCAAATCAATCCGCGTTGGACATAATTACAAAAATTAATCAAAGATGAACAATCATTAGTCTCTCTATCCCGCAATTACTTTGCTTTGGTTAATAGATACACAACACAATAAGCAAACCAAACAAATAAAACAATACAAAAAATTAGAATAAAAAGTAACTTAACAATTCTAAGCAATCGTTAAACATTAGGTATATATATTCTAAGACGTCAAGTGATTATTCAAACTATTAGTAGCATTAAAAACATTGAACTACAATATTAATTTTATCGAAATGATTCTTAGTTGAGTCAACTAAGCTTCCTTAAACTCATGGTAAAACACATAAATCAATTATTTTTTTGCTAAAAATAAATATTTAAATAGTACCCAAATATGGACAATATACACAGATAAACTAAATTAATGCACTAAACAAAAAAGTAACCTACTCATTTGGCTATTGGCAAATAAATAAGCATAATAATGGAAGTTAGAAGTACATCACTATCTCAATTCCCATGTGGGCTACGGGCTACCAGATGCCTTCTTACGCTATTCATCTTACGATAGGTTATATTAGCCACGTATATATTAAATTCACAACTAATAATGGTTTGCTAATAAATATCCTATTTTCAGTTGAATAATACACATGGGGTGTCGTAGCCAGTAGCTAGGCTAGGTTTTCTTTGCCATTTGGTCAATCATATAATTTGCTGGTTTTTCTTAGCGTGAAAGTCCATACAAATTTAAATATGTATATATGCATATTTTCAAATCGTATTTCCTTGGCAACGTTTTCTAATGTACATTAATTATGTATCCGGGGATCAACAATTTATTAATTAAGTGTTACTTTATGAAATACTACCAACTCAGATAGTATCTCACTGTCAGAAATACAACGTTAACATGTCATCCACATAATATATATATATATACATATATATATATAATATTTTATTATAAAAATAGGGGAGTTTATATGCATAAAACACGAGTTCCGTCTCGTGCAAAATTAATGTTGGCATACAAGTGCCTATCAACAATAATTTTAAAGGTGAAAAGTGAACCTATGACACACTTCTATAGAAAAAAGCAGGTATAGAAAAACAAAATAAAATGCATGGGCGGATGTGATGGCATGTATAATGAATATACGAATATACACCTTTTAACCGAAGAGTAAACTATCTGATAATTCTGTTAAATGTAGCAATACATTGTTGTAACCAATCTGATATTGACAACACAATAAGGCTAACGGCAAAGCCCTTATTGCAGATATATGGACATTAATTTCATTTATCCTTATTCGCCAAGTAGCTATGCATATCCCTATATTTATGTACTTTTCTTTACAGACCAAGACAAGTGATCCAATTGAAACTATATACATAACAAATTAATATGTAGGCTTTGCTGCCTGCAAATAACTATATATTATAGGCCTAGGCACATGGGGGCTGAGCAAAGCAAGTACTTGACCAAAGTTACCCATACTAGTCAATATTGCCTTCTAACTCACTCTCAGCGATTAAAGTTTAACCAATCTCCATATTTGAATAGTAGATATTTAGTGCATTGAACAACTAAGTAAATCATTAATTTCAACTTAACCAACAACTTTACTTTAGAGAATCGCCAAGAGACTGTTTTCCTTTTGCCTAAAATGTATTCTTTCAAGCAAACCTCCATGGAACATGAGCATTTGAGATCTAACAACCTTAATTTAGTATTTTGATTTCATATGTCCACACAAAAACATGCAAAGGGACCACTTCATTCCAATTACCCAAATCATCGTACTGTTCTAATTTCCAAAGATGTTGGGCTTGTGAACAACAACGGCCCATTAGGACTTAAAACAGTTGGCATGCAATTGGACATCGCTGGTTTGATGGAGCTTGATTACATACATGCCTATGGTGTAAGTTTAGCTTATTCCCTTTTCTTTATTTGCTGCTGTGATCGGAACTAACAACGAAGTTGGGCCTTAAATCTTATAATTCCTATATATCTTTCCGAAAATTCACAACGAAGAGACCAATTCAGCGTTAAAATTTACAAGAAATGGTTTCATTTTACCTTGGTACTACCCGGTTTCTTTTTGCAGATAGGCATCAAGCAATGGATGAAGTGCCTCTTATCCCATTAGTAACATGTTTGGCTGTTTTCTCACTTGGACTTTGCTTCTCATCTTTAAAACTGCCTGCCACACACAAAATGTATGATTTAGGCAAAGTATTAACATGACATATAAGAGAGACATAATTTCCAATTTTAGATATTTCTTCTGATCTCCAACAAGAGATTATAATAGCCTTTTTAGCTTATAAGTTACGATAAGTGGATCACGCTGGGGAGGTAAAATGTCCTGAGATGTAGGCAGGATTATACTTCCTGAGCCTGTGGAAATAAATATACAAACCCTTTTCTGCCGATATGCCGACCAAGGTAATCTTGCAACGCCTCATAATTGGAACAATTACTTCTTGCCAAATCAGGGGTCAAATCGTTACCCACAGAGAAAAACATCTGTAAATTATACAAGGAGCCATATCAAAAATCTTAATCAACTTAATTCTAAATTTCAAGTAAAAATATCCAATAAATAAGAGCTGTACCCTGCATCATTGTATAAGTATTAACTGCATGAACAGGATGGTTGATCCATCTTTAAGTAGTTGAACTTTTGCAATGAGCTTATCAAGTTCCCAGCTTTCCTTTGGAGCATCTGAACAGATATTTGCCTGCCTCGTAATTTACACATTGAAGTCCTTTTTTTTCCTAAAAATAAAAAACCAAGTAGAGCATGCAGGTTAACTTTAAGATAGCATCCATCGTCAAGTTCAGCAAATTCGATAATGAGCGACTGGAGATTATCTTATACAAGAGGATATCAAATAGCTGCTTGCAGATATCAAAGAAGTAATTTTCCACTTTTCTGAGCTTCATCTAGTGCTTTTGTCGACATCTTCGACTATATCGGCAGGTTCGAAACAGCGTAATATGAAGGGATCTTATTGGAAACCACCACAAACCCTGAACAACCAAAGTAAAGCTACAACAGAATTTCAATTCTAACATTAACAACAAATACACGTGAGTTACAGGCCTAACCTGTCTTCCATCATTACCATAACTCCTAAAAAATGTTATTTTCGAGTCTAAAGAAAAAGCGGGAACTTACAGGATCACCTTGATGTCCACTTCCCCCATGTAGCTGTGCCTTTACAAATACAAGTTCTTTATTGTCATATTAACAAAAAGATAATGTAGAGAAGAAAACAAGGAAAAGCATTGAAGAATACTTCTTTCCCATTTAAAACGTGAAACAAGTACAGGTTACAAACTTGCATGTATTATTACATCACTTATCTCACGTTTAAAATTCAACAATGAAACAGAATATATAAATAAAGTTGAACCTGATTGTCGATCCAATGCGATTCATGTCTATCTGTCCACACTACATGCAGTTCACAGCTGACAACCTGAAAAATGAGCAAATGAATTAACTTGCAGAAATACTGAAAGAGAAAATGAGGTAATGTATTAATACACGGGATAGATTAAACCTCCTTCATTTCTTCCTCAGAGTCGACCTTGTATTCTTTAACAATTTCTACCTCAGCTTGGCAATGACTTCATCCTGAGCAGGCCACGATATCTGTGGATGATGGCTATTCATTAACTATAAGATGGAAGGAAAATGACTCATATTCTCGGTACAAAACTAAAAAACAGAAAACTGATATATGACGCATTTCAGCAGATACAATCTGCAAAGTTACTAAAACTTTCACGAGTGACCTTTTCAGAGCATATATATCAGTTGGAAGTTGGAACATATAAGTGAAGCAGAATCCCCCCACCATACCAGGGACATTAGCGTCAGTTTCCAACATCCATACCTTCTCTGCAAGATAAAATTATCAGCAAAATCAGTAGAAGCTCAGCGAAATGCATCTTTCAACTATATATGAAAGAAAATATTTGGCCTGTTTTTTATATATGCCAGAAGATGTTCTACTAACTCGTGAAATACAAATGAAAACTCAATGAAATTTATATGTTAGGTAGCCAACTATATAATAGTTCATATCAATTTGTCAACAAGAAAAATCAAAATATGTTAACAGTAACAGGGCAGGTATATATTACAATACAATCAACTTGTTCAAAATTAACATCAATGAGAATTATTAGTTAAGTTTAAGCATCCATAACTGAAAGCTATCTTGTATATAAAATGCAGCATCTAGGCCACAAAGAATCATAATTTAATGAACTATTTCCTAGTAAACTAGAATGACAAGACTAATACTAACAGAGAATGGATACAAGTTTGCTTAAAACAGGATATAGAACTGAAATTATATAACCAATGTAAGGATTGCAGCCTAAAGCAGTAAATGAAAGACTAAGAACAAGAACTAAAGCAAGAAAGAATGAATAAAGAACAACCTTTGCTCCCACAGGGCCTGAAATAGAACTGATTTTACCAGGTGAACAACAGTTTGAGGAGGTTGGTGTAGCTCTCTCCTGGGCCTACATAAACATAAAAAGTCATTTTATATTTGTGTATAAACTGAAAATATCACCATTGCCGCTGACACACTAAATAAGATAAATCATGATTGGATCATATAAAAACTTGGATAATCTATTCAGCGGAAATTAAATTGGAAAGAGTAATATTTATATTCATATACAACTAAAACATCAATTACAAATTACATTATATTACCCATTATTATAAATCACAGCAATGCTAGCTCATATAAGATAAGAAATTATATAAGAGCACTTCAGGACATATATATAAAGAAAAATACAATACACAAAGTATCTAAGTTCATACGACTACTTTCCTGATTTTTTTTTTTCGTTTCCTATTCAAAGAGTATGTACTGACCTATACCAGGAAACAATACGGAAGATTAATGCTTTAAAAAATAAAAGATACAAAGAAGGGAAATTTCGAGTTAAGTACCTCTTATACTTCAGATTAAAAGTGCCTTATTGAAATTAAAACAGTTCTATCAGCAAACTATTTGTTGAGTCACGTAGCACAATTGCTATGGTTTTATGCACGTTTCTCTTGATGCAAGTAATACATGATATATAATTCTTTCTGTATCAATTTGCAGTTAAAAACAATAAAAAAAGAAAGTACTTTTAACAAAATTCTAGAGCTCCAAAACTTGTAATTTAAGCTTGGATTGAAGGGAGCTCAAGTTTACGAACATTTACATAATAGAAAATTAATGAATACAAAAAAGTGTCGCACCTCCAACAATTTCCATATGCTTACCCTGTTGAAATAAGCTTCTCATACATCTGGAGTAGAGAGATAATTTAATCTAGTTTCAAAAGACAAAAGCAAGACAATTAAAGTCACGAATATATCAGACTGAAAATCACAACTATAATCAAAAATCAAAATATTATAAATATGATCCAGCTTCAATCAGTAAAACAAATATTTCCAAATCAAGCAAACATCTTTATCAATCACTACAAATAGCCTAATAGGCATACAACACACAATCAATATAAAATGCCATTTCTTCAGAGAAACAAAAAACAAAATGAAACAGAAAAAAGAGGAAAAAAGGAAAGCACCGAATGTTTTATGAAAGGCTTCAATTTGTGAGAGCTAGGTCTTGGAGAATAGACTGGTTACTGCTCTTAAATATTCAAAAAGAAGTTAAATGAAGAGAGCAAAAGGAGACTTGCAGCAGGATAGTACTCCTTAGTTAGAGGTCTTCTTTTATCAGTGCGAAACAAAAACAAAAAAATAAAAAGAGAGTGAAGTTATTAAGATTACCTTTAAGGCAACAAACTACTTTTAGAATCCATGATTATCCGGTTTCTTTAAAATGGTTCCTCAATAAAAAAACACAACAAAACAAGATTAATCGTTAAAGAGGCTTCTTGACTGATACAACTCAATGACATGGTCAATTATTCAAAGCAACATTAGCACTATACCTTCCGTGACTTCATTGGTGGAGGTTTCTTCACTGATACAACTCATTTATTCAGCTTAACAATTCTAAAAAATTCAGGAACAGTTATATAACTTCAATACATACAAGACATTGTGAAAGGATAAATAAACTAAAGTTCCAAGCAGAAGATGTAAGATATACGTGATGGACTTGGATATGATGCATTTCTAGTCCATTCTAAATTGTATTCTATTAGGTGCTTAAACTGTCTGAAAGTAGATGTAGATGTGGGCCCTCCCCATGCAAGTGATTTTTTTTTTCATATCCACAATTTTTGCATGAATAATATTTTGAAGGCAGAAAAACGGTGAAGTAACAACACCAAGGATTTGTACATGACATTTAAAGATAACATTTGATGCGACAACACTACTTTCGAGAATCCATGCTTATCCAGGTTTTTTAAATAGATTTTCCTCAATAATAAAACACAACAATACAAGATTAATCATCAAAAAAAAATCGCAAAACAGAGTAAATTAAGAACAAAAATTGTAAGAGAGTAAAGTAATTAAGATTACACTGCTTTAAAGAATCCATCATAGTTCAATTTCTTGAAAGTGGTTACCTAAATAAAAAACACAGCAAAAAAGGATTAATCATCGAATAAATTCTCAAATATCACAAATACTTATGTAACCAGTGACATAAAAAATGTTCTGTAAAAAACCAAAACCGCCAATCAAGACAATTAGGAAATAATATACAAGAGAAGGATGTAGACAGAAAGAAGAAAGTAGAATACCCCTCAATACTATCCAAGACACAAAATAACGGAAATAAACTTGAGAGAATACAATACAAATAGAAGAATTTTTAAGACAAAAAACAAAGAACAGATGATTCAAAATGACTAGGAACATATATTAGGGAACACAAATGAAAGTCATTTTTTAAAAAATAGAAAGCCAAGCAGAGAAAACATGCAGGTTACCTCTAAGATGTCATCCATTGTCCGTTCAGCATATGAAATAATGAGCGATTGGAGATTATCTGATACAAGAACCTGTCTCCTTTCTGTATACACTCGATCCCTTTAACTATTTAAGACTTCGCCATACTTAAATAGCTGATTGCGGAGATTATCTAATACAAGAGCCGTCTGATTCATCTAGTGCATTCTTGGACTTAATTTAAAGGTCTTTAACTCAAAACACTCTTATCAGGCCCTATTAGCGGAATATGAAAGATGTTATTGAAACCACCACAAAAGAAATTGAAGGATTAGAGTAAAAGGAGACTTACAGCGAGAGACTACTCCTTATTTAGAGATTACCTTTAAGGAGACTACACTGCTTTAGAAAATCCATTATTACTCGATTACATTAAAGAGTTTTCTCAATAAAAAAACACAACAAAACAAGGATTAATCATAAAAAAATTCGCAAAGCAGTGTAAAATAAGAACAAAAATTTAAAGAAAGTAAAGTAATTATGACTCTCTTTAGGCGATTATTATTCAGTTTCTTGAAAGTGGTTTCCTTGATAGAAAATGCAACAAAAAGGGATTAATCTTCGCAAAAATTTGCACACAAGATACAGAAATAAGCTTGAGAGAATACAATAACAACATTATTACAAATATAAATATTAATTTTTATATAAATTTATATGAATTTAAACTAAAGACTAAAAATGACTCGAGGGTTGAGAAACTAGAGGAGATTATTAAATCTTTATGAAGCTTGTATAGCTTCCAAGATTTCAACCAAACCTCTAATATCACAGATACATGAGTAACTTGAAATATGAGATCATGACACTATATCGAATAGCAACTATAGAAATCAAAAGAAGGAACAAGATCAGGTGAAAAAAAAAATTCAACAGATGAACATACTTCATTGCAGATCTATAAAAGAAAACATAAAGCAAAAAATTTTACCAACGTACAATTGATTAAACCACAAATCGATAACTAACATCGACCTCAAAAGCTAAAATTCACGCTCAAACTCAGAATAAGAGAGGTAGTTATAACATGGATTTCATACTATGTAACTGAAGCTCACAAAAAAGACGAAGCCCTAAACACCGTCTAGGAAGCCTCTCTTACTACAATACATGCTTCCAGCATTAGAAGTGCTTGTGAGTATCATAAACAAAATGTAATACTGTATTGAAAAATTCCTGTTAAATAACCATTTGATTTCAAATTTTTAGACTTGGCCCAGATAATTATACATTAGAAGCAAGAATTCAGCGGCTAGAAAAGAACTTACTAGTAAAAGAGAATCCAAAGATTCATCACGCTGAGCATGCTCCTTGGAAATATTAGCCTTGTCTCTCAATTCAGAATCCGATAATGCAGAAATCTTCTCGCTACCATACTCACACTTGGAGGACTCCCCTGCATCAGTCCCTTTAAGCATTCTACCTAACAATCCTCCCAAAGAAGCAATCATGAGCATTTTCTGCTTCCGCGCATTCTCCACTTCGGAAGTTTTGACAGCAGAAGCAAGCACATTTTGCACTTCCTAGAGTTTCTTCTTCACTCAATACAGAGGATTGAGTAGATGAGTCTGGCTTTCCTCCTTTTGCGTCATTCCATGGGAAGAAGAATCAATCATCTTAGATGTTTCCTGGTCAATCAACGTGGGACAAGTCCCATACCTTGCAATTGTTAAAGAGGGGGTCGAATGTTAGGTGGAAAAAACAAAACAAAAAGGATCGATCATGAAAAAAATTTCCAGGCATGATGCCGAAAATAAAGTATAAACAAAAAAGAATAAAACAAATGCAAATTGAAAGAAATCACTCACCTAAAAACTGCAATCGGTAGAATGAACACGGAAGGACGGCGGTAGTAAACCTAAAACTTGTAACTTCCGATTACTCTATTTTCTCTGGAGACGAAACCCTAATCAAACTTCACTCTATTTTCTCTAAAGACTGCTTGATTTATAAGCGAAGGGAAAGGGAGCCTCTTACAACGGTCTTATTTTTCTGTTGGATTTTCAAACAATACAACGGATATATCAACGAAACCCACGCGAAACTTCTCTCTATTCTCTCTGAACTGCTAGCTATATACCAAAGTGGAAGGAAGCGCCACTTACTGTTGGAATTTCGAACAATCCAACAGTTATATCATGCGATGTGGTTGTGATGCTTTTGAAGAGGACGATGAAAATTTTGGGAAGCAAATGAGTCAAGACTCGGTCAGGACTCGGGAAAAGGGATTATTGATTAAAAAAATAACACAACGATAGTTTAGGAATTTGGAAAGAGGAACTGAATGGGTGGACACGTGTTCAACTTCTCATTTAAAAGTTTCGTTCTTTGTTGGTACATTACATTCTTCTTACATAATTACACATTATTCTTTTTAATATAATTACAAATTTCTTACAAGTACTTGTTACAATATTGTTTGAATAGAGTACTCCGTAGGCGTAGTGTAATTTTATTACGATTTATGTTATTTTTAACTATGCATCTCAAAAAAATTTATATGATACAACTAAATCAGTCACATTTATAAGAATGTATTGTATTCTACATGCTGGTGATGTGACAAACCTATATTTTTAAAGTAGTGCATTTTTTTATTTCACTAAATTAATAATATCATTCTTTTCATGTAGTAAACTATTACTTATAACATTCTTGAATTATTAACATTTGATTATTAGAGGATTTTTATCCTATATAGGATTGCAATTAAAAAATAAAGTTACTTTTCAATTAATAAGCTAATGTCGAAAGATCAACGGTTTGTTAATAAACTTTTGATCACGAAATAGAGTTGATTAATAATTTTTTTTTTCAATTTTTAATCGAGCAACTAAAGAGTTGATTGTCAAAAACTGTCATCAATTCATTATCCTATAATAAAATGTAAGTCGAAAGGTATCAATATTTTTCCACTTTCATCACTTCCATCTATTACCCCTTAGACTTTTGAAAATGATATCATAGTTTACTCATCTTTTAGAAAGTGTATCAAATTACTTCCTCCGTCCTATGTAACATTACTAAGTAGAATTTCAAAGGGGTGCTCTTATCCTTAACATTACTAAGTAGAATTTCAAATGGATGCTCCTGTAAATGCTCAACCTATCGAGTTAAATATAAATATAACCAATAAAAAAAAAAGAATAAAATGATTTTTATAGATGCCTTTAGATATTTCTTTAACACCGAGACTCCATGCGAAATAGAAGATATACACAATGTTAAGAACAATTCTTGAAGAGAAGAATAAAATATTTTAATTCAATTTATTGTTTCTTTCTAATAAAGAGCCTAAACTTTCGATCATAAATATCAATATATATTGCAATGCTTATTCTTTCATGTTTGAAAATATATAAACAGTTATTTACACCCGAATCCATATAGCAATCAATCTTTCACAAATTCCTGTAAAGGATAATCTTTTAGCATTGAACAAGAATCAAGCTTGAAAAGGCAAATTCATTACACAGCTCTTTCTCTTACTTTTATCATTACATTAAAATGTCAACTAAAACAAAACTATTGTGAAAGTAAATCAATGCATCAAAATCAAAAGGCCACAAGCATTTGAATAAAGAAAACCCATGCCTTGGACCAGTAACAAAAAAATGTTAACAGTTGTGTATGTTTCCAGTGAGGAAAAAAACAATAAAAGAAAAGACTCCCCACTCCTATCTGCTAAAAAGCTGGTTTAACTTGGTTCGGGTGGTACCACTTGTAAAGTTCGCATCCAGTCGCATAAACTAGGATCGTCAAAATGAATGAAGCTGCATTTCCGCTTTGTCCTCTGTTCCACTGTCAAAGATCGCAGCTGAGGAAATCGTGCCTCCTGCGATTAAAGCCGAATAATAGATCATATTCACATCAATAATATAGTTATGTTTAATGAAGTTTAAGATTGACACCAGGTTTTTTTCAACTATCTTTACCTGTTCATAAGGAGGATCCTTGTGAGCTGGTATCAGCCGCGACATAAAGTATCGAGCTTCAGAACTTTGTTCCTGTTATTTACTTAAACCAATCAGTTCCATATTTTGAACATGAATAACCCAAGAAGCATTACAAAGGACAGCAATGGTAATAAGTAAGAACCTTAAAAGCAAGGATCCTAGGAGCCGGGAATCTTAACTCAGTCAGCTCTTCTGCCAATGTTCTGCAAGCTGCTAAGGCTGCTGCACTTCTTCCTTCGTCTGCACCAAGTTCAGCGCCCCGCATTTACCACTTTTTGTTAAATTTCTTCAATGACGACCAGAGTGCATATCGTGAAGGTACATATAATTTGAGGCAACAGCAAATTTGCCCAATACATTCATCATATAGACTAAGTATAGTTTTGTACACTCGTATTGACAATATTACATCGACCAAGCAATGAGAGATTCACTTCGGACATCGAAACTTAAAATGGGTCCGGGCTCAATGAAGAAAACCAACCTACCATGTCTGACACTACAATGACATGTTACATCTTAAAACTCAACCTATATTATATATATTCCTGTCAAGTTACGGAACAGCTATGGCAGGTCCAAAGCCAGAACTTATGGTACAACAAAATATATATGTACTTTCAGGAAATATTCTTAATGTTAAACCATTGTAAAAAATATTATATCACAAGTTTACAGGCTGAGAATTTGACACATGCAATTCAAAGCACATATATAGTGTCGGTAAATCGGTAAGAAGAAAAGTAGAGTGTAGCTTACGAGCCAGATGAAGACATCAGTGCCATGGTCAAGAACAACAGCTGTATCAGATTGCATAGCTAGATCATATGCAGGCAATTCCTCAAAGGTACCTCCTTCTCGGTGCATTAAACAACGAGGTGCTATCA
>CATIWQ010217436.1:0-39926 GCA_949673415.1 Euphorbia schlechtendalii
CCATTTTCCCTTTCTCTCTCTCGGTCTGCTTCCACCCTTTCTTCCCATGGTCTCCAACCATAGGTTATTCTATCTTCTCCAATGCACCTTATTATGAAATTTTTTCAAAGAAGATTTCCATCTTTAATTCCGGAATTACATCTTCACTATTGAAAAATAGGGTAATGTCCCTATCTATGCCAACAGATTTGCCATTGTCCGACACCCATATTCGATCAATTCAGGATTTTGTGCTGTAGACATAAGTGTCTCCATCATAATCCCAGAGACATCGACAGGTGTGGCCTCTAGAATTGCTTCCAAGATAAACAATTCTTCAGGTGTGATAATATCTGAGTTAGGCCTACCAAACAGTGCACCACTTAAGTAAAAGTGTAATGCCAACAAACAAGTATCATGAATCCATCGGCTATAGGTGGATTCTTGTTATTAATCGGTTTGGCCCGTCAAGCGATTCCACTTTGGAGCAGGATTCCAACCAGGTGGCATATTATAGGAACAATCTTTTGGAAATCCCAAATACTTTTCCAAAGCCTTCCTCGTGATCTTGTATTCTTTCCCATGGTGGCTATAGATCAAACAGTTTTGTCTATCATTTCTTCATGCCACCGTGACTAGCATTTCCATGCAATTACTCACATTGTTTCTAAGAGTCAAGTTGGAGTAAATGACAAAATTAAGTAATCTGAGATAATACATAATTCTATCGAAAATACCCAGATGAATAAGACTATTCCTATGAATTGTATAGGAACTCTTAAATTCAGCAACTCGAATCATTTCATAATAATCTCCTTCTTCCTCGGAATAAATAGGGAATGGCGCTTCGTACTGGAAGCCTTGCAACTATGATAGAAAAGAAAGCCGTTTGCTTCTTGCCAAAGCCTTCGCCTTTCTTTTGAATCCAAGTAGGTCACGACTTTTTTTAGTCGGTCGGGGGAAGCTAGCGCTTGCTTATACGAGAGCTCCGCTTCCTCGTCTTGCTTCTGGCAAAGCTTCTACTTTTCTTCCTTCTCTTGTCTCGTGCCTGAATATTCTTTGGCTGAAAAACACCGGATCTTGTCGGATAAGCCATTTTGATGAAAGAAAATTTGTAAGGAATGAAAGGATATTTGATTTGGAAGAAGTTTTGATTTGGAAGGAAAAATTTTGACTGCAGGAGTAGATGATTGATGAACAAATGTGCATCAATTAATAGATTTTTAGTGGAATAACTATCGAATAACCGCTCAACCGCTGCAGTTATTGCACAGGTCGTGATCGTGAGTATATGTCATGAACGTGACTAACAGAATTTTTTAAAATAGAAAGTTTTGTAGGGGAATTCACGAGCGCAATAAACAGTCGCGAAGGCGAAAAGGAAAATAGAAGAAAATCTTCTATTTGTCAAGAATTAAGATGGAAAATTATGATGTATCACCTCCAAGATGATTATTTCATAATCTTTTCGTATCCAGAATGAAATTTAGAAAAATGTATGGTATAGGAAATAAATCAAATAGATAAAAAAACTTTAGAACTTACTTAACTTCCCCAGAACTTTGATCTTTATAATGCTCTTGCCTTCCCCAGCAACAGTGCCAAAAACTTGTTCACCACTTTTCTACTGATAAGTTTAATAGTTTGTTTGCAAGATTTGGCTACACTCGTTTCGAAAGGCTTATCCTTAATAATAGTGCCAAAAACTTGTTCACGTAAAATACAGGTGTTATCAGTACCTCTTATCAAATAGAAAAATGATGATAACTGCAAGTATACAGTTACGATGTAGTTTTAAAAGATATCGAACCCACAGGGAAGGAACCAAGTCTAAATATCAACAAGGGAAAATAGAGTAAATAAAATAAAAATAGATTGGAGGTTTTGGATAGGAAGATTAGAATGAAATGAGTAAATATAGTTGTTGAAGACTAGAGAATCTAAATATAGAGATTTTCCCTATGAACAAGTATAGCAGGGAGAACATGCAAGTTCAACAAACATGTTACGATTCACTAAACTAATCTAACAAACTCAGTTCAAAACACTCAGATGTTCAATGATTCACCGCAGAGCAACACATGAAATAACTTTTCTAAACCTAGTGTAAATGAATTAAGACAATTATATAAACCTGGACAGTGTCAATACTATGCTTAGTAAGGGTCGCTCTCACATAGCCACATTTAGCAAGTTACCATTCCAAAAATGTTAGCTCACTAAACAGCGATATATCATAGATCCAATGATTATACACGATACTGTTAACCCCAAAACTACTCTTAAAATTAACTCCAACACATATAACTTGATTAATATAAAAGACTTAACATGAAGTACACATTATGACACATAGACATATCATAAACTTCGAAATAGAAAGTATAAGTAGAAAGAAAAGCAAAGTTGTAAGGTATGCAAGTGAAAGCTAAAGTTGATCAAACCGTATCCACTCTTTAATGGGAGTCTTCAATTCCCGCAATTCCTGCGTCTGCTTTGAATTCGGTCTCGGCCCGTATAGAACCTCCGCTAGGATGCTATTCTTTGTGAATATCGAATAAATGAATGTTGAAGAATGAAAACTTTTATTGATAAGTGATTTGCAATTACACTTATACAACAATCGCTTGAATATGTAGAGAAATCTAGTGATCAAAATAAGGATTTGAATCACGTATACATTTTCTCGCTAACACTTAAGAACGTAGCGAAAACTAGATAATTTCACTCTCTATCTACACACAACACCACCCACCATGCATGCCACTTGATCCACGAAAGTTGTTGAGTTTAGAGCCCTATTTATAGAGTACGAAGGGTTGCGTCTATCCATATGAAGAGTTGTGTCCATTAGCGAAAGATTGCATCACTTCATTGTGATTGGTTGAGAAGCTTTAATCTTATCCATAATGGATAGGCGCCTTTTCATGATTAGTTGACTTCCAAAAGGTGTCTTTTCATTTGGTAGTTGATGGCGGTTGATGGCGGTTGATCTTTCTTATCTGGCTATTGATAGTTGAGAAGAGTTGACGAAAAAACCGTCATAGTCGCGACCGCGAAGGACATTTCGTGACCATGAACTTTTGGTTGGAAACTTTTTGTTCTGAAGAATACTAAGTCATGACCGCGAATGGTTGTCGCGATCGTGAATTTTGTTTTCTTCAGAATTCTCCTTGTAACTTTACCGATCTTTGACAGCTTCGATCCTAAGCCAAATCCTTAAGTTCCACGCATCTTTTTGCACATTTTTCACTATTTTTACATAGAATTCCACTTTAGATTATTACTCCCAAGATTTACCTAGTATCTGCATTTGCACCAAAAACAACTATATACCACGTGAAATCTTTTATATGAAGTATAAAAAAGACTTAAACTATAGTGTTTAATGTGTAAAATTATATTGATAATAAGTGTAATTATACACTTATCATTCTTCATATTAGTTTCCTACCTCTTACCTACTAATTTCTTACTAGTTTTGACATTTTTTATTCTTCATACCGGTTTCATACCAGTTAGATACCAAATTCTTACTTTTTTATTCAATACTTTATAGAGATTTATCTTACATATTCTAATCACTTTCTAATGCATTTTCATTACTTTTCAAGATTAATTTGACACAACTTATTCTTCATACTAGTTTCCTATTACTTACCTACTAGTTTCTTACTATTTTTGATATTTTTTTGTTCTTCATACCAGTTACATACCAGATACCTATTTTTTGTTTTAATACTTTGTAGAGATTTATCTTACATGTTCTAATCACTTTCTAATACATTTTCATTACTTTTCAAGATTAATTTGATACAACTTGTTCTTCATATTAGTTTCCTACCTCTTACCGACTAGTTTCTCACTAGTTTTGACATTTTTTGTTTTTCATACCAGTTTCATACTAGTTTCATACCAGATAGCTACTGTTTAATACTTTGTAGAGATTTTATTTTATATGTTGTAATCTCTTTCTAATGTATTTTCGCTACTTTTGAGATTATAATTGTTTGTTTATTGCAGTGGAGATAAACTTTTGACATGTATTTGTGTTACCTACAATATTTTCATAAGAAATTTGACATAACTTATTCTTTATACTAGTTACATACCAGATATAAAATAGTTGAAATTGTTTTTGAAAAAGTATATCACAATGTATAACGTTTCAAAAATAAAAATTAAATGAATAAAAAACTCTAAAGCGACATGTCAAAATAATAAACAGGTTGAGAGATAATGAAAAAATAAGATTAAAAAAATTAAAAAACACACGTAGAAGGTAAGGGAGGAGAACACAACAACTTTGGAACGTATGGGAGGTAAATATGAAACTTAATTGATCAAAGGGTAATTTAACTATATACCGAAAAAGTTAGATTTTATTGCTTTTACAATAATAGAGAATTAACTTTGCCATTTTATTAGATTATTTTTATCCTTTTACCATTTTTTCCTTGTAACCACTTTCTCTCTTTTATTTAATTTGAATTTCGCAGCTTAAAACCTTCATATCTCATAAACCGTTAATCTTTTTTAATCGAAGTTTTGAAATATTTTGTTTGTCTTAATTTTATCTTTAAAATGACGTACACTTTAAATTTTTGACAAAAATAAAAAATTTATCGCAATCTTATACATAGTATAATAGCTCTATAATAAAAATAATAATTTTTCATGAAAGCATTATACAATGTATAAGAGTGGTATACTGTATTTTAAAAAAGATTATAAAATACATTATACCAATCTTATATTATATATAACGCCTTCATGAAAAAGCTGTAAAAATGGGGTATTATACAACTATTATACTATGTATAAGACTACGATAAATTATTTTTTTTACTAGAAAGTGAGTTTTGTTGTAAACATAACCACTATTATACCCTGTATAAGAGCTTTCATACTAGGCTTAAGGTCTTCATGCCATGATTTTATGGGGAAATTAGTATTGTTATAAGCAAAAAGGAGAGAAAAATCTATATAAAATCATTTACAACTTTATACCATGTGTAACATCTTCATGAAAAAACAGTAAAAAATGACATTATACCACAATTATACACTGTATAAGATTGCAAAACATTATTTTATTTTTCGAAAAAATCAAAGTGCATTTCATTTTAAAGATAAATTAAGATGAAATGTAGTTATAAGGGTTGACAGAGTCAACTTGAAAAAGGTAAAAGGAAAAAATGTTTATCTTTTTCATGCAAAAGAAAGAAAAAGATTCTTATTATTGAGTTTTGGAAAATTAAAGATTTGTAGAGCCTAAATTTTATGTGAAAATATGACAAATAAAAAAATAGCCCTTGATCAAATATGTTAAGGCTCAAAACTTGGACTGAAACTATTCCTAACTTTCATGCAATTTATTAAATTTTTGCTTATAATTATTACAATAGAAAATAACAAAGCCCTTTGCATAATTATTTTGTAGAATTATAGTCAACGTATAAGTTATAAAATTAATTTATTTTCTATAATTTATAATAAAAATTATTAGTAAATTAAAGAGTAAATTCAAAAATTTCAAATTTAGATGGTAAGGATGTTTTACTAATTTATGATTATAAGTAAATCATAATTTACATGAGAAATATCATGTAATATTATCAATGTTTTGTTTACGAAATTACATTATATGGTTACTTTATTTTTTCGGTAAAGTATCAGTTACTTTGTCATCCATCACCATTGCATTAATGATATAAATTTGATCCCACGATGGTAGTGAACAAAGTCAATGGTTACTTCAAAAAAAAAAAAAAAAAAAATTAACCATATGATAATATGGTTATTAGCCACATAATAATACAACAAAATATGTATATAAGATATCCGCATCATTGACTTTATGGGTGTCCATTTTACTTATTCACTCTCTAAGGAACGACTTTTATCTCCACCTTGCGACCCATGCAAATTTACATTAGGAAGATACGATACTTTTAGCGGTTTGTTGTCAAGTCTTAAATATTAAAGGTATCGATTTTTGACCCCATAAATGGACTCTTGGCACCTCCACTCTACTCCACTCCACTGTCTATAAATTTATTTAGTGAGAGTCATGACTTTCCTTGCACTAACTTCACTTGCCTTGCTAATGCCAACTAAGCTTGAATTATTTATTGTAAATAGCAAGCTTGATATATTGTAATATTTATAGTTATTAAAATTGTATGTTCTGTGAAGTAATTCTTGATATTTCGGTTGGATAAAATATAAGGCCAAATGCATACTTAGTTTCCTGAACTTGAAATTTTTTATCATATATTACTTTCAATTTTAAAAAGTTCCTAACAATCCCTTAAACTAGACATTTTTTTATCATGTGTTACACTCAACTTTAAAAAGTCCCTACCAACCCCCTGAACTTGGCAAAAATTCACCATTGAACCCCCTCAATGCCACGTGTAACCTTTTAAATTGAAAAAAGAATAACAATAATGACATCTTTGAAAAGTTAAACCAATTATAAGATAACATATGACATTGAGTGGGCTCAGAAGTGCACTTTTACCAAGATTAGGAAGCTTATAGACACTTTTCAAAGTTGAGAGTGACATATATTAACGTCATCAGGTTTCGGGGTTAAGTGAGCATTTAGCCAAAATTAGGAATATGTTGTTTTTAGACAACATTGATTAAAGCAAAAGTATGTTATGTTGGATGGAAATCGTGATTCACGCCAAGGAATCTTCTTCTTTCATTTCTCCAATTTATACTCAATTATAGAGATATATTACTATGTTAAAAAGAAGATATGTTTTATCTATTAATACTATCAATACAAGTTTTCTTTTAAAAAGAAGAGATATATTTGCTTATGCTCATGAATTACTTGTTGTGTGGACCCAACAATCTAAAAGGATTGTAATTGTTTATTTTGTAAGTTGAATACATGTCAAAACTAGAGGTAAGTTTGGAGTACGGTACTAATTCCAGATATTCCACAAACAGATGGTTTGATAGAGCAGTGGCGGTCAGCCTTCGTCCAATTAACTAATACAAAAATAAGGCTACGACGTCCACTATTTTCTGCATTGGGATGGCTCTTTAGTTGATAGCACTGCAGGTTACTCTCCGTTGCTTAAGCAAAGGCATCAGCTCGAAAGAGACGTCAATATAATTGTTTAATGACGCGGTTTGTGAGAATCAAATCCAGTATGCCATTAAATTTTTTTTTAGAAAAAACATTATTAGTTGATCATAGTAATGTTAAGCTAATCACAATCTTTCATTCAAACAAATGGTTAAATCATGCTAGTTATTCAGTTTGAATGTTTAATCCTTTTCTTTTTCCAAATTAATTTTAATATTTTCTTTATATACTTACCACATAACCCCCTCAATTTTAGAAGATATATAAAATTAAAGGTCAAAGGAATAATTAATTATTTGATGAGATGTGAAATGATTACGGTGAATTTGATATAAATAATTTATCATATCTCATTCTTCTGTCAATTTTTATATTATTATATTAGAATAGTCATTCCAGATTGATAGAGTCCTTGTATCTTATGGAATTTCTGACATGTGGCCTGCCGTTTCTTTATCAACATTAGACTCCACCTTATCCGATCATTTACCGATTCTATTCCATTCTCATGAATCGCCTAACACTGGCCCGAAACCATTTCGATCATTAAGCTGTTGGTGGGATCACCCGGATTTCTTGGCTTTCATTAGGTCTAAATGGAACTATATTCGTGCAGCCTATATGAACCGGGACCTCTCTTTCAAATTGAGGAAATTAAGCACTCGTATTCGCTCTTGGCATGCTGAAAATTATGGAAAATTGGAGGTACAAATCAAGGATCTTGAAGCAAAAATTCTAGCCGTTACATCAAGTGAAAGCTTGAGGCCTCTATCAACAGCCGAGAGGTCTGATTTGCAGCACTTAAGAACAACCCTACTTCAACAACGAAAAAACCTCAAGAGCATTAGACATCAGCAGTCTCGGGGTAATTGGTCACTTTTATGGGATCAAAACACCACCTTCTTCCATCGCACTGCCTCAACTCGATACAAAAACAATAAGATTACACAACTGGAGATCAATGGTAGTCTAATATATGATGCTCCATCTATTACGGCAGCCATTAGATCATTCTACTCGGATCTCTTCTCAAAGCCTCGGGTTGTTCCTTTTTCGTTAAGGAAGTTACGCTTTATCACGGTTCCGGCAGCCTCCAACACCAGTTTGATTGCTCCTTTCTCGGAAGAAGAGGTATGGGCAGTGATTTGCTCATGTGACGAAAATAAAGCTCTTGGACTCGAGGGTTTCAACTTTTTCTTCTATAAAAGATTTTGGGAGGATCTTAAGGAAGAAATCATGAGCGTTCTACACCTCTTCCACCAATCATCTCATTTACCGCCAGCTTTCAAAACTTCTCACACCATACTCATTCCGAAAGTTCCGGGCTCATCATGTTTGAATAACTTCCGACCGATCGCTCTAATACACGGGATTTACAAGATCGTGGCTAAGATACTTTCCCACCGTCTACAACCAATCATACCTAGTCTGATCTCCGATAACCAATTTGCATTCATTAAAGGTAGAAGCATTCACGAGTGCTCATTCCTTGCCTCGGAGGTGATTAGCGCGGTCCACAAGCAACGACGATCTTGCATTGTCCTCAAACTTGATTTCCATAAGGCGTTTGACAGTATCTCATGGACATATATAGATGCGGTGCTTTTGGCTATGAGTTTTGACAGGAAATGGATTTCATGGCTCTCGAATTGTCAGAAAAATTCTACGACTTCTATTCTTATCAATGGTTCCCCAAGTGATCCGATTTGTCTGCAGAAAGGAGTTAAGCAAGGTGATCCCTTATCTCCCTTCATTTTTATCCGAGCAGCGAAGGGTTAAAACAGATAATCGAGGCTAGTATTCGCGAAGGCCTTATTTCGAGATTTCGCTTAGATGATTCACTTCCAGATATCTCTCTACTATAGTTTGCAGATGATACGATTTACTTCCTTCTGGTAAATGAAGTAGCCATCTCGGGACCCGCTAATTGCCAAATTCACGAGTAGACTGGCGAACTGGAAAGGGAATTATCTTTCTTATACGAGTAGAATGGTTCTCATTAAATCGGTACTCTCCTCCCTTCCAATTTATTTGCTATCCATTATAAACTACCCACATCGGTTGAAGCTAAATTGAATAGTTTGATGAGGAATTTCCTTTGGCGAGGCGATGGAAACAAAAATGAGATTTGAAAAATAAGCTGGAACATTGTTAATCTGCCTCTACCACTCGGAGGTCTTTACATTCGGGATTTCAGATTGATTAATTATAGTCTTATGCTCAAGTGGTTATGGAAATTAAGAACGTTGAATCAGAATTCTTTATGGTTCAATTACTGTGTTGATCGAAACGTGTTTCGGTGTTGGAATGATGTTATTTCCTCTGAACTTTCCAGGAAGTCCCCTATTTGGTCGAATGTGATTCGTTGCTACTTTAGCAACCGAGTGTTTTGGGAGTTTTTTACTTCGAATTGCCGAGTCAGAATTGGTAACGGGATACACTCATCCTTTTGGTTTGATAATTGGACGGGCTACCAAAGCCTCGAATTGCTATTTCCCGACCTTTAAGCCTTATGTAACCGAAAAACTTCAAACATTCGAGATGGCTGCTTAGCACTTTTCGGTGTTAGCAGATTTTGTCAGCCTTTGTGGAAAAGGAATTTGTGACTTAATATGCAAAACAAATGCGTTGAACTTTGCTATTGGATTTCTATGGACTGCCCTAGTCTATTGGGCAATCATTCTGATATGTATAGTCATCAAATACAATTCTCCTTTGATCAAGCTACTGATCAATTTCTATGGGAGCTTGGAAAAGACAAAATTTTCTCTGCTGCTAGCTTTTATAGTGCCTTTTATCACTCTCCCCATTGTCCCATCCCGAGTTCTGATTTTTTATTAGTTTGGAGGTGCTGTCTCCCTCCCAAGTTGCGCTTCTTTGGATGGTTGGTTATCCATGGTAGACTACCCACTAAATCATTTCTGTTACATAGAGGGTGTAACTCGATCAATGATAAATGCTACCCGTTTTGTTCATGTACCGAATTTGTAGACCATCCGTTGCTGTTATGTAATCGAAGTCGTGGTGTTTGGCAATCAGCCATGAGATGGTTCGGTTTCTGCTGCACCTTACCCTGCAACAGCGAAGCTTTTCTTCTGCAATGGTGCTCCTTCTTCCAACCGGGACGGGCTAGGGAATTCGGTACATCATTTTGGCTCGCCATTGCTTGGACCATTTGGACGTCAAGAAATAAATTCGTCTTCGAAGGGACTCAACCATCCTTGGATCACGTCGAATATTGTTCACATTATTGCTGGTTTTATTTAAATGTAATAAACGTAGTGTGGGTAGCTCGGAGTCAGATTTATTTGTAAACCTGGGCTTTTTACTTTCTTGTAACTGATAAGATTTTATCCTGATTATTATTTATAAAAGAAAAATAGGTGTTTTGTAGGCAAGCGTATGCATCAACTTAGTTAGGACATACACTCCGAAATTTTCACCTATTTCTAATCTTTTTCCCGTTGGGGAACACATGGTTCTCCCGAGGGGTTTAAAAAAAAAAAAATGTGGTAATGAATGATGACATTATTTATAATATGAAAGATAGATACGAAAGATAGGAAAGGAGAATATATGCTATAATGAAGGCTGACCTTCGTCATCACAGAAGCAATTAAAAACATTTCTTTTTGTATTTAGTTGAAAGATAATTAAACCATCAATTTTCTTCTTTTTCTTTCTGCCAAAAATAATTAAACCACCAATTTAGTACATATTTGTTCTCCATTATGTTTTTAGAATTGGAACAATCACGTATACAAGTAAGTATCAGTACATTCAAGAAATCAATTTTTTTATGAGAAAATAATATAGATTCACTAATTTCTGCTACAAAAAAACTATTATTTGTACAATAAAATGTTTGCTGTGACTTGTCACATATATTTGATATTTTCGTGATTAATATTTCTATTGTTGGAAATGTATTAGAAATGAAATATTAATACAAGGAAATTGTAACAATAAAATAGAAATTATGAGAATAAAAAATTAGAAAATTTGGAGAAATGAAACTTGTATAATATTTTGATGGTGTATTTGATGAATAAAACTCTTACATATTTATAGTAAGAAAAGATAGACAAAACATTAAATGTAATGAACCTACATATTAATGACATTAAGTGTGGTTGTTTAATGTGGGCTTAAAATATTAATGACATTTTGTAAATGTCTAATGATAATACACATAAATTATATAACAAATTATTTAACACTCCCCTTTCGACTTGTATTGCTGTGAATGAGACACAGTCTCATTAAAAACCTAACCAATGAAAAATCCAGTGGGATAAAAACCTTAGTTAAGGGAAAAAGAGTATAATGTTTACCCCCTGTTTGCAAGTTGACTGAATATCCTTAAGACGACGTATTCCGATGCTATAAACTGGTTTCTTGAAAGTTGAGGAAGGTAAAGCCTTGGTAAACAAATATGCTAAATTGTCGTAAGAGCGGATTTTTTAATACAAATTTCACCATTCTTTTAGAGATCATGAGTGAAGAATTTTTTTTTGTGAAATATGCTTTATTCTATCTCCTTTAATGTATCATTCCTTTAAGTGAGCAATACAAGGAACATTGTCATCATATATTGTTGTCGGATCTTCTTTGGTCATTACTTTTTCACATGCTTCTCGAATATGCTTGATTAATGATCTCGGCCATATACATTCACGACTAGCTTCATGAATTGCTATTAATTTTTCATGATTTGAGGAAGTATTCGTACTAGTCTGCTTTGTAGATCGCCAAGATATAGTTTTCCTCCAAATGTGAATAAGTAACCTGTTTGAGACCGAGCTTTGTGTGGATCAGATAAATAACCGGCATCTGCATATCCAATTAATTCTGGCTTGGGTTCATATGAGTAAAATAAACCTAATTCAGGAGTTCCACGAATATAGCACATTATATGTTTAATTTCATTCCAATGCCTTCGTGCAGGTGCAGCACTGTATCTTGATAACAAATTCACAGAGAATGCAATATCTTGATAACAAATTAGCAAGATACATTAAGGTATCTATTGCGCTAAGATATGATACTTCAGGACCAATCACTTCTTTATTATTTTCTCTAGGACAAAAAAGATCATTTTTCATATCAAGTGATTGTACAATCATTGGGTTGCTTAAAGGATGTGCACAGTCCATATTAAAATGTTTTAGGATCTTTTGTGTACAATTTAATTGATGCACTGAAATTCCCTTTTCTAGGAGCTCAATTTGTCTTTCCAAAATCTTTCATCTCAAATTCTTTCTATAAAGAATTAACTGCGTTTTGGAATCTTCTATGGAGTTCCAATGGTATTTAAGTCATCAACATATATTGAGATGATAATAAAATTAGATCCCGATCTTTTTAAAAAAACACAAGGATAAATTAGATAATTTTTATAATCATCTTTCAATAAATATTCACTTAGTTGATTATACCACATGCACCCAGATTATTTTAATCCATATAATGATCTTTGCAACTTAATCGAGTAAAGTTCTCATTTGCCATATGTTTTCTAGAAATTTTAATTCTTCAAGGATTTTCATATGAATATCATGATCAAGTGAACCATAAAAATAAGTTGTAACAACATCCATTAAGTACATTTGTAAATTTTCTTGCACTGCCAAACCAAAAAGATATCTAAAAGTTATTGCATCCACCACTAGAAAATATGTTTCTTTATAATCAATCCCTAGTCTTTGGAAAAATCTTTGTGCAACCAATCTAGCTTTATATCTTATGATTTAATTTTTCTCATTTCTCTTTCTTACAAAAACCCATTTATAACTAACAAGTTTTACATCCTGTGGTGTTCGAACTACAGGTCCAAATACATTACGTTTTTCAAAAGAATTCTACTCTGCTTGAATTGATTCATTCTATTGTTGTCAATCACTTATATTTTGATATTCTTAAACAGACTCTGATTCATGATCCATATTCTCATTTTCCATATCTATTGCCACATTATAGGCAAAAATATGGTCTACACTCATTTTATCTCTATTCCATCTTTTTTCATTATTAATATAATTTATTTGAATTTCTTCACTTTCAACAACTTCAGGTGTTTGTACTTCAGATGCTTATACTTCTTCGGAAAGTGTATCAATATTTATATCCACAACGAGGGTATCTTCATTATCGATAAAATCTCTTTTTTCTAAGGTTTT
Source organism: Euphorbia schlechtendalii (assembly GCA_949673415.1). Taxonomy (NCBI): domain Eukaryota; kingdom Viridiplantae; phylum Streptophyta; class Magnoliopsida; order Malpighiales; family Euphorbiaceae; genus Euphorbia; species Euphorbia schlechtendalii. Next base: position 13,267 of record CATIWQ010217436.1, read on the forward strand.
TATTCTTTGAACCAATAGGTCATTCATGGTTCAAGCGTGTTAGAGTATTATTAGTTGGTTGTTCTTCAAGAACTTCAATACGAATTGGCGCATTTACTGTCGATATATGTGATTTTGTTACTCGTTTAGGATTAGCAAGTGCATTGGGTAGTTGATTTGCTAAATTTTGAAGATGTATTATTCTTTGAACTTCAAGTTTAGAATCATTTGATTTAAGATCCATATGAGAAAGTGATGGAAAACTCCATATTAATTTCTTTTCCAAAATTATATTTCTATTCTCTCCACCTAATTTTGAGAAAGTGATTTTGTTAAAATGACAATCTGCAAAGCTTGTAGAAAACATATTTCTAGTTAATGGCTCAAGATGATTAGTTATTGAAGGAGATTCATAACCAACCTAAATTCCTAATCTCATTTGAGGACCCATTTTAGCCCTTTGTGGTGGAGCAATTGGTACATATACCGCACAACCAAAAACTCTAAGATGAGAAATATTAGGTTCATGACTGGAAGTTAATTGTAATGAAGAATAATCACGGTAACTTTCTGGTCTTAATTTCATAAGATTTGCCGCATGCAATATTGCATAACCCTATACTATACTAGGGAGATTTGTTCACATAATTAATGATCGTGTAGTTAATTGTAAACGCTTAATAAATAATTCTTGCTAGACCATTTTGTGTATGAACATATGCTACAAGATGTTCAACTTTTATCCCAATCGACATGCAATAATCATTGAATGTCTTAGATGTAAATTATCCATTATTATCAAGATAAATTGTCTTAATAGGATAATTAGGAAAATTGTGCTCGTAATCTTATAATTTGGGCAGATAATCTTGCAAAAGCCATATTTCTTGATGATAATAAACATATATCAGACCATCTTGTTGTAGCATAAATTAAAACCATAAAATATTGAAATTGTCCACATGATGGTTGAATCAGTCAACATATATCACATTGTATGCATTTTAAAAATGCTGACTGATAAGTGTAAAATTACACTTATTATCATATTAATTTTATACATTAAATACTGTAATTTAAGTCATTTTTATACGTCATATAAAAGATTTCATATGGTATGTAGTTGTTTTTGATGCAAATGCAGATACTAGGTAAATCTTGGGAGTAAGATGATCTAAAGTGGAATTCTATGAAAAAAGAGTGAAAAAGGTGCAAAAAGATGTGTGGAACTTAAAGATTTGGCTTAGGATCGAAGCTGTCAAAGATCGGTGAAGTTACAAGGAGAATTATAAAGAAAAATGCAATTCACAGTCGCGATAACCATTCGCCGTCACAACTTGTTCTTCTTCAAAACAGAAGTCTGCCAATCAAAGATTCACAGTCGAGACTTGTATATCGCAGTCGCTACTTGGATGGTTTTCTGGTTTATCTTCTTAACTACCAACTACCAGATAAGCATGATCAACCGCCATCAACTACCAACCAATAGACACTTATCAGAAGTTAACCTATCATGAAAAGGTGCCTATCCATTGTGGATTAGATTGAAGCCTCTCAACCAATCACAATGAAGTGATGCAATCATTCACAAATGAACGTGACTCTTTGTTTGGATAGATGCAACCCTTTGAACTCTATAAATAAGGCTTCCAAACTTCACAAATTTCTTGTTAAGAAGACCAGGGTTACATATAGTGTGTGTATAGATAGAGAATTCGCTACGTTCATAAGTGTTAGCGAGAAAATGTTTAAGTGATTCGAATCCTTATTTCGACCACTAGATTTCTCTATATTATCGAGCGATTATTGTATAAGTGTACTTGCAAATCACTTATTAATAAAATTTTTCATTCTTCAATATTCATTTGTTCGATATTCGCAAAGAATAGCATCCTAGCGGAGGTTTTGTATGGGCTGAGACCAAATTCAAGGCAGAAGTAGGAATTGTGGGAGTTGATGACTCCCATTAAAGAGTGGATATGGTTTGATCAACTTTAGCTTTCACTTGCATACTTTACAACTTTTCTTTTCTTTCTACTTATACTTTCTATTTCGAAGTTTATATGTCTATGTGTCATAATGCGTATTTCGTGTTAAGTCTTTTATATTAATTAAGTTATATGCGTTTGAGTTAATTTTAAGAGTAGTTTTGGGGTTAACAATATCGTGTATAGTCACTGGATCTATGATATAACGTTGTTTAGTGAGCTAACATTTTTAGAATGGTAACTTGAAAAATGTGGCTATGTGAGAGTGATCCGTACTAAGCATAGTATTGATGTTTTCCAGGTTTATATAATTATCTTAATCCGTTTGTGCTAGGTTTAGAAAAGTCATTTCATGTGTTTCTTTGCAGTGAATAATTTAACATCTGAGTATTTTGAACCGAGTCTGTTAGATTAATTTAGTGAATCGTAACATCTTTGTTAAACTTGCATGTTTTCTTTGCTATCCTTATTTCGTAGGGAAAATCTATATATTTAGATTCTCTAATCTTTCATATCTATATCAACTCATTCTTCATTCTAACCCTCCTATCCAAAATTATCAATACATCTTATTTTCTTTATCCTTTTTCCCTATTTGATCTTTAGAGCTAGTCCTTCCCTGTGTGATCGATATCTTTTAAAACTACATCGCAACTATATACTTGCAATTATAATTATTTTTCTATTTGATAAGAGTACTGACAACACCTATACTTTACGTGAACAAGTTTTTGGCATCATTAATATATAGCCAAAATCTTTGCATAAAAGTTATTAAACTTATTAGTAGAAAGGTGGTGAACAATCAGTTCAAGCGCAATGATGTTTGGGATCTAGTTCTGAAGCCAGAAGGGAAATCAATTATTGTAACAAAATGGGTTTTCAAGAACAAGCTAGTTGAAGATGGCTCTGTTGTCAAGAACAAAGACAGGCTTGTTGTACAAGGTTACAATCATCAAGAAGGAATTGATTATGATGAGACTTATACTCCTGTAATCTGATTAGAAGCGATTCGAATCTTGTGTGCTTTCGCATCTCATATGAACTTCAAATTATTTCAAATGGATGTTAAAAGCACATTCCTGAATGGATTCCTTCAAGAAGAAGTCTATGTTCGCTAGCCTCCAAGCTTTGAAAATCCGAAGAATCCTGCGCATGTCTTCAAACTGAAGAAAGCTCTCTATGGATTGAAGCAAACTCTTAGGGCTTGGTATGAGAGGCTGACCAATTTCTTGATTAGTAAAGGATATGAAAGAGGAAAAGCATATACAACTCTGTTTATCAGATGAAGGAAGGAAGATGTGTTGCTTATCCAAATATATGTTGATGATATCATATTTGGACCAACTAATGAGAAGCTGTGTAAGGAGTTCAGCAAGTAGATGAAGAGTGAGTTTGAAATGTTTATGATGGGAGAGCTCAATTTCTTTCTTGGTCTTCAAATCAAGCAGACTGAAGATGGAATTTTCATTAGTCAGGTTAAATATGCCAGAGAAGTCCTGAAGAAGTTTGATATGGATCATTTGAAGCCAATGTCCACTCCCATAGCCACTGATACTATCCTTAGTAAAGATGAAGCCAAAAAATGTGGATAGCAAGTTCTATAGAGGAATCATTGGTTATCTTCTTTATCTCACAACTAGTAGGCTAGACATTCAGTATGTTGTGTACTACTGTGCTCGTTATCAAGCTGATCCTAGAGAATCTCACTTAGCTATTATTAAGAGAATTCTCAAGTAATTACTAGGTTCAATTGAAGCAGGTCTATGGTATCCCAGTAGCTCAGATGTAACTCCTAGGGGATTCATAGACATTGATTATGGTAGAGACAAGCTCGATAGGAAAAGTACAATAGGAGGATTTCATTTCCTTGGAGAATGTCTTATCTCTTGGTATAGTAAGAAGCAAACTTCTATTGCGTTGAGTACAGTTGAAGCTGAGTACATGGCAACAGGAAGTTGTGTAGCATAACTACTATGGATTAAGCAGCAACTGGAAGATTATGATATAAAGTCAAGCTATCTCGAAGTTATGTGTGATAACAAGAGTGCAATTGACCTATCCAAAAATCCAGCTTAGCATGGCAAGATGAAGCATGTCAACATTAGACATCACTTCATTAGGGATCAAATGCTATGAGGAGATGTCAAGTTGGAATATGTTCCTTCTAAGGAACAACACGCTAATATCTTCACTAAGCCATTGCCAAAGGAGCAGTTCTGTGTACTAAGGCAGTTAATTGGAATGGCTAATCTACAATGAAGAACAAGAAGGAAGCTGAAATTCTCAAAATTTTGGCTTAGTGTTGGAGAGTATGTCTTGAAGATACATGTGGATAACACCATCAGTTTTTCAATAAAATGGCGTGAGGAACAGTTCCCGATTAATTTTCAAATTTCCACGATTTCAAAATGACATGCTTTTGAATAGGAACCATTTTCTTCAAAACTCACCTTTTTACTGAGGCGGTTCATATCACTCAGATCTCAGCATTCATTCCCATCTTGAGCTGCAGTAGGGCCACGTGCCCCAAAGAGTTACTAAAGTCTATATAAGATGAAAAGTTGAAGAGATAAAGATTACTTGCTTTTTCAATCTCGGAGCATTGGAACCCTAAAATCCCTAATTCTCTTCTTCTTTTAAACATTTTCCTTCAATCTCTCAAATGGCGATTACCCGCACCACTTTCAAAATTAAGAACACCACTACAATGAGAATCGTTGTTAACACTGAAGGGAAAACAAAAAAGCTCACCCTTCAAGAGGGAACCTACTTCACCAGAGTGGAGTGGGCTGATAATATAGACTTCGGTATAGTGTATGAGGTGGACAATGAAGGGCTGTTGCTCAACAAAACCATGCATCATCAAGCAACAACACCTGAGTTCTTTTTTGAAGTTGGAGGGTCCTGCTATCACAGGACACATTAGGGCATTTTACTCAAATCTCTACATCATCCAGGTATTTGATGATGTCCTAATGATGGATTTTGGGGGAAAATCCACCCTTATTTGTGCAAGGCTGATTGGAAGTGTCCTCAACATGCTAAATAAGGACAAACAGCTTAGAAGGATTGGTGATGAAGACGCAATGGTGATTCCGGAGGATTGGGAGCTCCTCGCAAATTATGTTTCCAGGGAGATAGCAGCAAGCAACACGATTTAGAGAGTGAGGATGTACCACGAGCTTGTAGTGAAGCTGTTGCTACCAAAGATGAGTTCAGTGACTAGCTGCACCTACTTTGAAAGGTGTGTGGTCCACCATATGGTAGAGGGTAAGAAGCTAAACTAGCCAGTGACGATTCTTCATCATTTGACTAAATTGACTACCGTCTATCACTATGGTTACCTCATTATCAAGCTAATGAGGGTAGTGAAAGTGGACTTGGCTTAGTTTTTGGGGGAGTCCGGTGAAATAGTGCTGCCAGTATAGAAGAGATTCTAGATGGTTCATTTCAGCTGACTGGTTCATAATCAGGTGCATGCTAGGTACAACAAAGTACAATAGAAGTGAAAGCTGAAGTGTGTACCGATAGTGGTGTCTATGGATATCCTAAGGAGGATGAAGATGGATTCATTATAGACTTCAATGAAAGCGATGACTCAGACAAGGTTCCCACAGCCAGCATCCTGGAGAAAGTCACCACCACCTCCTCTCCCAAGCAGAAGGCTGCTTCCTCCAAGGGCAGGAGGAAACGCCCTAGGAAATCCAAAGTCAATGAAGCCCCTGCTCAGTCTTAAAGACAAAGAAGGCAAATGAAGGCCAAAACCCGCACTCAACGAGAAGTGGATGCCAAAATCCATGTTGAGCAGCAGGCGAAGGAAACTGAAGATGTGGCTACGGCCAATGAGTCCCTGCACTAAAGAAGTGCAAAATGGTTCTTCTGAGGAATCAAAGGCACGAGAAGAGGACACTCTAAGTCCTAACGCTAGTACTAGGTACAAGAAGTATTTACCAAAATCAAAGGCACTTAGTACAAGCATTCTACCACTAGTAGGCCCCTGCAATGCAATGTGCAGGTGGTGAGCAGCAAGGAGGATGTTGGAGACACCCTCTCCCTCATTTCTGAGGAATTTGATACTCAGGATCCCAACATCACCACACCCACTTTCACTCATGTTGAGGAATCCTCAACTCAGCATGAGCAACCTCAAGCTAACCCATCTTTGGGTCAAACAGCCAACCAAGAGGTCCCTAAAATTCCTACCCCCTCTTCTTCTGTAAATCACAAAACCACTTCTTCTCTTGTAAATCCTTCTAATCCCTCAATTTCTATTCCTGTAGATTCTGAAAAACCAACTGTAAATTCTCCTCCTCCTCCAATCATTGTAAATTCTCCTATCCATATCCCCTCTTCACCTATCAATACCCAAAACTCACCTATTCACATTTCTTCACCCACAAAAAGCCATGACTCATTTTCTCTAGTTCATTCTCTAGTAAATAACCCTTCTTCTCATTCTTCTCCTGTAAATTCTCAATCTCAAGCCCTTCCTTGTACATCCATTATACCTTCTATTACGCTCAACCAAACCATCCCCAAACTTTCTCCAAATGTACAAACCTCTAAACCATCCCCTTCTATAAACCCATCTTTTACCCCCTTAACCCTCTGGTTAGGGAAGTTCCCAATGTTGAAAACTACACTCAGTAGGGAAAAGAAAGTGGGCAGACTGCTGAGGTAAATTTTACAGCCCATGAAGCATCTGAACCTAGCAGAGAGCCAATCCATGAGGATTCGAATGATGATTCTTTCTTGGTGAAAATTAGAGAGTTAGCTAGGAAGAAAATCCTTGTGCTTAAGATGACCGCTGAGTTAGATGGAGCAGTAAGCCAAGAGCTACTAGCTCATGAATTGATGGACTTATCTTCAAGACCAAAGGTAAAATTTCCTAAGTTCGAATAGCATAGAAGTGTACCCAGTGATTCTCAATACTTTAAAGAGTTTGAGAGGATCCAAGGTAGCTTATTGGCTATTTGAAGTCATTTGGCAACAGAGAGTGCCAAAAGTTTGGTTGATAAGATGGTCTTGATACTCACAGGGTTAACAGATTCTAAAGCCCAGCTTCGGGTAGCAATCACTTCTATCCCCATGTCTACTACAATGGCTAATGTTGTTGCAGGAAAGATAAAGGGTTGTGCAGATGCTGCTACCGAGCAGTTGAGTCTCTTGAGTACCAAAATGGAAACTCAAGTGACACAGGTCCATAAACTAGGTGAGGAACAGGCCAAAATAAAGAGACTGGCCGATCAGAAGATTGAGAATGTCTTTAAAGAGGTGGAAGCGACCAAGGATATCGGCCATAGTATTGCAAAGATGGTCAAAGCAAAGTTTAAGTTTTTGCTTCTCCGTGACAATAAGCAGGATGACATGGTAAAGCTGCTGAAGTCTATCTCTTCAAAAATGGATAAGGCCCATGTCATAAATCTTGACTCTCTACACACCAAAATGGACACCATTCAACACGAGGTCAATGATCATACCACCGAGAAAGTCTCCTCCTCGTAGAAGTTCCTTGTGACTGCCATGGGGAAGATTTTTCCAGACATGCTGACTCCAAGTTTGCCTGCGACATAATCGCTTTATCCTTAGACTGGCATGACTATTCACTCAAAGTTGAATGTCATCAAGCTCAAAGTGGAAGACATGCAGAAGAAAGTTGAGACTTTGCTGAAGACAGGCGAGCTAGACGCAAAGGACATTGATTACACTACAAAGAGTATATCTTCTCTAGGTCCCAAGGTCCTTGATATTGAAGTGCAACTGAAGATAGCATTAACTACAATGAACTTTCGAGGCCTTCTTTAATGTTTTCAACAATTCATGTGTTATGGTTTTGAGCAAATTGTGCACCTCTCTAGATGTCATCATCTTCTTCTCAGTGAGCTTAATGATCAAGATTTTCTTACTAGTGAAGGCAAAGCCCAACTGGAATAAGAGATGTCCCCGTAGATCATAGGCCAGTAAGAGAACTTCCGGGGTACCCTCGATGCCTTTAATGTCCACCTTGAGCAAATCGTGCAAGATCAGATAGCAAAGGGGGAGAAGGTAGCTGAAAACGCTCTCTGAACAGCGAATCTTAATGAGGGAATTCTTCCAAAGCAACCATTTCATCACAAGCCTCCTCAGCAGAAACATCCAAAATCCAACCAAGACAAGACTGCTGGCACTTCCTCTTCTGTTCATAAAAAGTAAAATAGGCCAGTATTTATTTTTAAGAACTTGTAATAAGGCTTCAGCTTGTAATCTTAGATCAGGATAAAAATAATGTACTAACTAAGTCATTTTTGCTATTAATAAAAATTACAAGTTCGCACCTCAAGTTAAGATCTTCTTAACTTTATTTTTATGTTGTATGTATGTTTCTGCTATATATTGAAAATCTTATGCAGGAACTCATACTAGAGACCAATTCTGAAGAAAAGCTGAATTAAGATAAAGTCTCGAAGGGAAGAAAAATCCTCTAAGTATGGGGGAGCTGAGCTACTTGAAGAAGACTCACTCAATATGGGGGAGTTCAAGTTGACTAAGGGATGTCACTCAGCATAAGGAAGTCTTACATCACTTTCAGGTATCCTTAATATCTCTAAACTACTTATTCAATTAATTTCTTCTTCTACCTAGTTTACTATCTGTCCAAAATGGGAAAGATTGTAGAACCCATGTTAATAGTACCTCACAATACTTTAATGTTTTGGAAATAGCAAAGTATCTAGGTTAGTGAAATTAATTGAGTACTAAGTATACTCGTAATTAATGAAGCCGACTAGAGTTTGTTTAAGGGAAAACAACTCAGTTTTATTGAGTAATTAATTAAGTTATACCTTAGAGTAGGAAAAGCTGAATCTACTACATAGTTTAGAAGCATATCAGCACAGTTGTGCTAAGTTAGCTTTCTATTAAAAAGTTATTTTCTATGACACTGAATGACACACATGCTACTAACATATTCTGTGAGAAACGGAATATTCCTTAGATATTTTTCAAGAATAATAGTGTTAAAATTAAGGAAGATTTCCAATGGTCCTCACAAGATAAAAGGTGTCAGTATAGAATGTTGGGATTCCCTCACTAAAGTCCAAGACAAAAGGAATCATCTGACATGCGCCATTTTCCAATGTCTCTGCATGCCTCTGCCAACATCAGCAATTCAATTAATTTGAAGATTCCACGTTGCAATATCGTGTGCCTCTCTCAACCTAATAGCTTGAAGATAAAATGAGATTTTATCAACGGAATATTATAGTACCTCAACCTTCAAATTCTTATCTCTAAACATCTTGGAATCTTTCTCCAACAAGAAGATTCGAAAGATATGAAGAGAAGAGAAATTGAAGATCAGCGACCTCGAAAAGTTTGCAATGGCTACTTCTCAGAGCTTCAACTATAAATAGAAGATTGAAGAAAATGTTCAAACTTAGTGAATCATCTTGAATTTCTTATTGAGCTAAAACTCTACGAAATTACTCCCAACTTTAAGAAATTCCAAACTCAAGTAATCAGCAAAAACTAATTCCAAATCTATTTTTAATAAAGAGAAATTAACTTAGATTTGACATTGTAAGGATTCAACATTTCTTTAAGTTGAATTCAGTTCGTAATCTTTTCATTTAAATATGAGTTTCAGTTTGGGAAGGGTACCCAAACTGAGTCGACCGGTAGTTAGGAAGGAATGTAATTTCTGTAAAACTGTGTCTACCCGCTGTAAAGGCTTCTCCCCCTAAGTAAGGAACGAACACTAGTGGATTAAAGCTTAGAAAAGGTTTTTGGGGATTGGAGGAAGGCTCGAGGCCGAACTAGGACAAAATTCAGGTGTTGAAGTTCTAAACTTATGCTCTTAGCTTTTACTTCATTTAGCTCATTCGTCATCTCTCTATTATTTTGTTTTTTCTTGAAAAACCAATCCTTGCTGAGTCTAGCACTCAACATCAGATTGTAGATAAACTGTGCCAGCAAGGCTGAGAAGTTTATTTAGTTTTTATATCGGAACTCGGCACTCATACTCAGCACGCATATAAAAACTTAACTTGGCGAAACAGAAATTTCATAAAACCGTTAAAAGTAACCAAGATTCGCATTCACGCCCCTTTGTGGTTGTTTACAAGCCATCTATATGACATACAAGAAGCATATGACTAAGCTATCTACAAAAAAAGCTCAGGATCACTTTATTGATAATCATTTGATTATGTGAGTTTTTTTGTATACTTGGTGAAATATAGAAGCTATTCAACAAACTTGTAAAAGTGATAATACTCTAGTAAGCCTGAGATGCAGTGGAAGCATGTGTAAGGCCTTAGGCGTATATGCTTGTTCACAAAGTTTTCAAATGAGCAGCTAGCATGATGGATCCAAAATACAATGGAAGTGTCTATAAGTCTAAAAGCATGATAGTTAGAGGATGAATTTCATTTAGCATGGACTAATTAGATTAGATCCATGATCCTTGAGTCAAGGACTTGAGAATATTATAGAGAAATCAATAGGTTATAATATTAAGGCTTTTGGTTTAACCAAGAAACCAAGTATATTAAAACCTAGTCTGAATAAATTTGAGAGAGTGTGACCTCCTAGAGTACACCATTGTGATGGAGTATTTAAAGGGAGGAGAAATGTTATGTTAGACATGATATACTCAAAATAATTCATTTTGATCTCCTGAAGCCCGAAATAAGGACATAATTCTTGACTACCGGTTAAATGCATCACACTCTAAGTAAGGCTAATGAAAGAGCACCATGTGAAGTATGGATAAGCTAAAGCCTTGATAAGTGTATAATTAAACTTATTATCATAAATATTTTAAACATTAAACACCATAGTTTAAGTCATTTTTATACTTTATATAAAAGATTTCACGTGGTATGAAGTTTTTTATGCAAATGTAGGTACTAGGTAAATCTTGGAAGTAAAATGATTAAAGTTGGAAATCTACGTAAAAAGAGTGAAAAAGGTGTAAAAAGATGCGTAGAACTTGAGGATTTGGCTTAGTATCGAAGCTATCGAAGATCAGTAAAGTTACAAGAAGGATTCTGAAGAAAAACACAATTCACGGTCGTGACAACCATTTGCGGTCGCGACTTAGTATTCTTCAGAACAGAAAGTTGCCAACCAAGTATTCATGGTAGCAACATGTACTTTGCGATCGTGACTTAGATGGTTTTTTTGTCAACTCTTCTCAACTATCAACCGCCAGATAAGAACGATCAACAGCCATCAACCGCCATCAACTACCAAACGAAAAGGCACCTTTTGGAAGTTAACCAATCATGAAAAGGTGACTGTCCATTGTGGATAAGGATAAAGCTTCTCATCCAATCACAATGAAGTGATGCAATCTTTCACCAATGGACATGACTCTTCGTTTGGATAGACGCAACCCTTCATACTCAATAAATAGGGCTCCAAACTCACAAATTTTGTGGGGGGGAACAAGTGGTGGATGAAGTGGTGCATGGAATGGTGGACGTGTGTGCATAGATAGAGAGAAAAATCATGTAAATTTCATTTCGTTCTAAGTTAGCGAGAAAATGTATAAGTGATTCGAACCTTATTTCGATCACTAGATTTCTCTACATATTTGAGCTATTGTTGTATAGATGTAATTGCAAATCACTTATCAATAAAAGTTTTTGTTCTTCAATATTCATTTGTTTGATATTCACAAAGAATAGCATCCTAACGGAGGTTCTGTACGAGTTGAGACCGAATTCAAAGCAAACGCAGGAATTGCGAGAATTGATGACTCCCATTAAAGAGTGGATACAGTTTGATCAACTTTAACTTTCACTTGCATACCTTACAACTTTACTTTGCATTTGACTTATACTTTCTATTTTGAAGTATATGATATGTCTATGTGTTATAATGTGTATTTTATGTTGAGTCTTTTATATTAATCAAGTTATATGCTTTTGAGTTAACTTTAAGAGTAGTTTCGGGGTTAACGAGATTGTGTATAATCACTAGATCTATTATTATAAGCTGTTTAGTGAGCCAACATTTTTGGAATGGTAACTTGCTAAATGTGGCTATGTGAGAGCGACCCGTACTAAGCATAGTAGTATTGTTATCCAGGTTTATATAATCACCTTAATTCATTTGCACTAGATTTAAAAAAGTCATTTCATGTGTTGCTCTGCGGTGAATAATTGAATATCTGAATATCTAAAACCAAATTTATTAAATTAATCTAGTGTACGTAATTTCTTTATTGATTTTGCATATTTTCTTTGCTATACTTTTTCATAGGGATAATCTATACTTATTTCTTCTACTATAATCTATATACATTTATCCACCATCATATAATATCATTTATATTATTTTCTTTGTTCCGTTACTCTAGTTATTCTTTAGAACCGCTTCCTTCCCTGTGGGTTCGATATCTATTAAAACTACATCGCAACTATATACTTGCAGTTATCATCATTTTTCTATTTGATAAGTGGTATTGACAACACCTTTACTTTAAAGCCAAAATCTTGTGAACAAGTTATTAAACTTATCAGTAGAAAAGTGGTGAACAAGTTTTTGGCGCCGTTGCCGAGGAAGGCAAGTGCATTTTAGAGATTATATTGCTAAGAACGGGGTAATTATATTTTATGTGTCATTTACATTTAATTTTATTTTTGTTTTTATTTTAGAAATTATATCTGTTATTAACATATTTTTCTTACTTATTCATTGAGTTTTCTTTCTAGCGTGTGCATGCCAAGTACGCGTAGTTCGTGAGAAAGTTTGGCGTCTTTCGAATAAAAAATAAAACGATTTGGTAGGACAAGGAAATGGAAATAAAAGAGACAAGTAACAAGGATGGCTTACGATCAAGAGCAAGTTGAAAATCCAAATCTAGATCAAGTTCTGCCACAACCAAGGCTCATGGATTATGTCATTCCAACCATCAATGGTAACAATCAAGGAATTGCTAGACCAACAATTGACGCAAATCGGTTTGAAATCAAGCCAGCATTACTTCAAATGATTAGCAATAATATGCAATACCATGGTCTAACAAATGAAAATCTGAATTTTCACATTGCAAACTTTTTAGAAGACTATGATACTTTCAAAATGCCCAATGTTCCTGATGAAGCAGTTAAACTTCGCTTATTCCCATTTACACTTCGTGATAAAGTGAAAGTTTGGTTGAATTAATTACCCCTAAATTCAATCACTACTTGGAACCAATTAGCCCAAGCCTTTCTGACTAAATATTTTCCTTTAGTGAAAACCGCGAGACTCATTAAAGAAATCACTTCCTTTACCCAAAAAGATAGTTAATCCTTATACGAAGCCCGGGAATGTTATAAGCAACTTCAGCGAGTTTGTCCTCATCATGGTTTACCTCAAAATGTGATTCTGCAAACTTTCTACAATGGAATAAATCATGCTGCAAGAGGAGCGATTGATGCTATAGCTGCAGGATCTCTTATGAAGAAAACTAGTCAAGAAGCTTTTGATCTTTTGGAAGATATGGTAAGTAACAATAGTATGTGGTAAGTGGAGAGAGCACAAGTAAGTATTACTAATCCTAATCATTCACATGCTACATCTACATCTTCTAGTTCAGTTAAAACGGTCAATGAATTAGATTCTATTACTGTTATGCAAACAAAAATATCTACTTTATCTAATAAGATAGATAACATGCATATAAGTAAGAATAACCCTTTGACATGTGAAAATTTGGTCAAATCGGACACACTGCTTTTGAGTGTAACTTTAACCCATGTGTAGGGGAGCAATTAAGTTATGTTCAAAGTCAAGGGAATTCTTATGGCAATAATGGGAACAACTAAAGAAATTCTAATTGGAAAAATGGTGATAATCAACAAAAGAATTACCAGAGTACTTATAGAATAGGGCAGTTAACAAGTAAGATAGACAAGTTTCTAGAGTGAGTTTGTAATAAGCAATTAGAGTTAGAAGAATGTTACAAAAAGTTAGAGAATAAGATGGATCAAATGTTCAAAAATCAATCATCTTCCATTCATAATTTGGAAATACAAGATGGTCAACTAGCGAGTGCTATTCCATCTAGGGGAAAAGGCCATCTACCTAGTAACACAAAAGGAAATCCTAAGGAAATTGTGCATGCGATAGCCCTTCATAGTGGTAAATTACTAGATAACACAAAGCCTTCGGGTATGCTTGCTAATGCTGATGTTGTTGAAGTACCGGATGAATATCCGAGTAAATCTGATGAAAAAGCAGGAGTGAATGAACAACCTAAATCCGGAAAGGTTAATCCCCCTCCACCGCCATTTCCACATAGAATGAAGAAGAAAAAAGAAGATAAGCAATTCATCGAATTCATCAACAAACTTAAAGGTCTAAAAATCAACCTCTCATTCATTGAAGCCATTACTCAGATTCCTAACTACCGTAAGTTTATTAAAGAAATTTTATCTCGTAAATGCAGTTTAGAAGGAATATCTAAAGTATCTTTAACTGAAGATTGTAGCAAAATAATAACTACTACAATGCCCACTAAACTTAAAGATCTTTATGTGATCTTGGAGCAAGTATAAATCTTATGCCTTTATTGATCTTCAAAGAGTTGAAACTCGATGATGAAGTTAAAAGGAAAAATGTAGTCTTGCAGTTGGCTAACCAGTTTATTAAACATTTCTTTTCCAAAATATTTATGTGATATTGGGGCAAGTATAAATCTTATGCCTTTATTGATCTTCAAAGAGTTGAAACTCGATGATGAAGTTAAAAGGAGAAATATAGTCTTGCAGTTAGCTGACCAGTCTATTAAACATCCTTATGGCATAATAGAAGTTATACTAGTTAAAGTGGATAAATTTGTTATCCCAACAGACTTTGTTGTGTTAAACTTTGCATATGATGAAAAGTGTCCTATAATCTTAGGAAGACCTTTTATGCATACTAGCAAAGCATTAATAGGTGTTTAAGAAGGCAAAATTAAATTAAGGATAGGAGATGATACTATTGAATTTAACATGGGTAAAGATAATAAATTTCCTATGGATGCAGATATTTGCATGAAACTTGACTTGATTGATGCTTACATCCAAGAAGTTGTTAAGTTGGACTTCATCCATGAATATGGAGTCAAGGGGTTGAAAGACTCCCTAGATCCCTAAATCTCTTATATTTTCCTAAAATATATATAGTAGTATTTTTTTATTTGTTTTTATGTATTAGTATAGTTTTTCAAATAAAAGAAAAGAACAAAAACTTTTGGATTTTGACATATCACGACCATGACATGCATCGGGCTTGTGATCAGTTTGGTCTAAACTCTCTATTTTTGTGGAAGAGAGAGTCACGATCACGACTGACCTTCGTGATCACGACCCGTGCGATCTGCACATCAGTTATTGCTATAACAGCTATATTTTTAAAGGTTATATTTAGAATATATCAGTTGGAAAAATAATAATTACCCTAATTTTCTATATAAATAACCTCATTTCCTAGTTTGTTTTCACAAAACCTCTATTTCATAATCTCAATCCTTTGCAAAAACAAGTTTTCTGTCTTTCAAATATGTGTTTCAAAATTCTTGAATTCTATTATAATAGCACCAAAGAAATCAACATCATCTAAGAGGAAGATCAAAGTGGTGAATCAATAAAACAAAGTTGGTTATCCCTTTCCAATCTATAGTGAAGGAGGAGTTATAAGACACTTGAGAATCAAGAACTTTGAATTTCACGGTACAATTTTCTATGATCCTACTTTTGCTATTGATGTTGGGAATCATGTGGAAGTGGAAGAGTATTTTTCGCTGTTTGGATTGGAGAAGTTTGTGAATATATGATTTCCTTTTATCGAGGAATGGGTCCTCAAATTCTTGGTTACTGTTGCTGAAGATGGAAATATCTTGAAAAAGAAATTCAGGAATGAAGGAGAGGAATATAAATTCACAATGACGAAGATTAAGAATTAACAGATGTTTGATGAGATTGAGAAAGATGAAGATTATGAATTAACAGATGTTTGGACTGAGTTAACGGGATTGGATCGATACGATGTCAAGAACTCGTACAACAAGAACATCCAAAGTAATAGCCTTCCCTACCTTCACAAGTTTATTTCTCAAAGTCTTTTCTCTCGACATGAAACAACTAAGGTGTCAATGAAGGACGTGGAAATATTGGAGTGCGCAGTTTCTCAATTTTGACCAAAGTTTTCGATGTATATTTTGGAGTCCATCACTAGTCTGACTACACATAAAAAGGGTAGAGTTGGAGGTGCAAATACAATTTGTGGGATAATTTTGGGGGCAAAGAACCAATTACCGTGCCAATATAATCCAAGCGAGAATTTTAATTTTACGGGAGGAGTGTATATGAAGATAGAAGGATTGGTTAAAGAAGAAGGAGGAAAGTTTACGTTTCTACCTTATACAGTAGGGGTAAGGAAGCTTAGACCGACGCAAGAATCTACAACTCCAGAAAACCAACCCGACGAAGAAGATGTTGAAGAAGTTCAATTTGAAAGTAGTAATTCAAGACAAGCCTTGGGAAGTACAAATGTTATTTGGAGAGGAAAGTTCATAAAAGATGTCGACCAAGCATGCTTAGACATAGCAA
Source organism: Euphorbia schlechtendalii (assembly GCA_949673415.1). Classification (NCBI taxonomy): domain Eukaryota; kingdom Viridiplantae; phylum Streptophyta; class Magnoliopsida; order Malpighiales; family Euphorbiaceae; genus Euphorbia; species Euphorbia schlechtendalii. The sequence continues at coordinate 29,804 of CATIWQ010217436.1, forward strand.
CAATCCAGCAAGATGTTCGTCAACTGACAAAATCTAACATTTCATTGAACCAGAAGTTGAATACATATTTCAGAATACAGAATTTAGAAATCTCGCCGAGCCCTCCAAATTCAAGTTCCGATGAATAAAACGGGTTCAAATTCTTTTTCTTTTATTTTTATTTTCTTTTCAATTGTGTGTTTTAGACTAGTTGTTTGTTTTTAGATTTTCAATTGTATAAAGTCTTCCACAATGAGGACATTGTGTTCTTTAGTGTGGGGTGGGGGACAATTGTAAATCCCAAAAATCCAAAAAAAAATTGAATAAATTAAAAAATTGAAGAATTTGAAAATTTTTGTTAGTTATACATTATCCATTCTTATACTTTACTAACATTTATCCAAGGTTATTTTAAGTCTTAGGTATTACAAGTTTGATGTTAGTGCAAAATTTGAGCACATGTTGAAATTGAGTGTTATTAGCACAACATTTATCAATTTGGTAAGGATGAGTGGTGAGTAACATTCAAAAGCAACATTCCAAGTAAATTTTGATAAATATTTCAATGCAACATGAATTAGTATAAGTTGTATAGTTTTAGTTTAATGCTACCGATAAGTTTAAGTGGAGTAATATCTAGTAGTATTCTTACTATGAGTTTTATATGAGAATCTTGAATAAGTCCTATAAGTATTGAGTATGTTTAAAGTGTTGGGAAACTATAGCCATAATTCTTTGAAATTGATCAATAAAGGATGAGGGTATTAAAAGAAAAATCAAAAGAAAGAGAGGATAACCAATGAGTTATGCAAAAGGTGAGGAATGGTACGGAGAAAAAACTGCAACCATTCAACGAGTGAAAAAAATAGAAAATAGCATAGCACGAAAAATTGGTGCAAAGTACAAAGTACTTCAAAAACATATGCTTAAAAGAAAAAAATGAGAGAGTGGTATGGAGCATAAAATGCAACCACTAAAAAAAGGGGAGAGTGGTATGGAGCATAAAATGCAACCACTAAGAGTGTTTTAGTATCCTAGGTTACCTAAAAATGCCTTGAGAGAAAATTATTCAAAGTGTGCTTTTTATGTCCTTTATACTTTATACTATACTTAAGAGAAGGAAATATTCGAGTATGCATATAACGCTTATATGAAGATGCGATTCGGTTAAACCTCCATTATGAGCAAAGGTATGCAACTAGACTATATGAATTGCACATTACTAATTTGTGGGAAATTTTGAACTTCTACTTGAATCTTATTATGCATTGTGGGAATGTGGTACTCACTACAATAGTCTTTCGCCAAATAAGGTATGAACTTGGATAACTAATTTATACACTTATGTTGAATTTACCTTGAGGACAAGGCAAAAGATAAGTGTGGGGGTGTGATAAGTGTATAATTACACTTATTATCATAATAATTTTACACATTAAACACCATAGTTTAAGTCATTTTTATACTTCATATAAAAGATTTCACGTGGTATGTAGTTGTTTTTTTATGCAAATGCAAACTAGATAAATCTTGGAAGTAAAATGATTAAAGTTGGAAATATATGAAAAAAAGAGTGAAAAAGATGCAAAAAGATGCGTGGAACTTAAGGATTTGGCTTAGGATTGAAGCTATCGAAGATTGGTAAAGTTACAAGAAGGATTCTGAAGAAAAACATAATTCACGATTGAGATAACCATTTGTGGTCACGACTTAGTATTCTTCAGAACAGAAAGTTGCCAACCAAGTATTCACGGTCGTGACTTTGACGATTTTTTGGTCAACTCTTTTCTTCTTTCAACCGCCAGATAAGAACAATCAACCGCCATCAACCTCCATCAACTACCAAAAGAAAAGACACCTTTTAGAAGTCAACCAATCATGAAAAGGTTCCTTTCCATTGTGGATAAGGATAAAGCTTCTCATCCGATCACAATGAAGTGATGTAATCTTTCACCAATGGACACAACTCTTCGTTTGGATAGACGTAACCTTTCATACTTTATTAATAGGGCTCCAAACTCGCCAATTTCGTGGGACAAGTGGTGGATAAAGTGGTGCATAGCATGGTAGACATGTGTGCATAGATAGAGAATAAAAATATCTAGATTCCCCTACATTCATAAGTGTTAGCAAGAAAATGTATAAGTGATTCGAACCCTATTTCGATCACTAGATTTCTCTACATATTCGAGCCATTGTTGTATAAGTGTAATTGCAAATCACTTATCAATAAAAGTTTTCGTTCTTCAACATTCGTTTGTTCGATATTCACAAAGAATAGCATCCTAGCGGTGGTTCTATACGAGTCGAGACCGAATTAAAAGCAGAAGCAGGAATTGCGAGAATTGGCGACTCTCATTAAAGAGTGGATACAGTTTGATCAACTTTAGCTTTCACTTGCATACCTTACAACTTTTCTTTGCTTTTGACTTATACTTTCTATTTCGAAGTTTATGATATGTCTATATGTCATAATGTGTATTTTGTGTTGAGTCATTTATATTAATCAAGTTATATGTTTTTGGGTTAACGTTAAGAGTAGTTTCGGGGTTAAAGAGATTGTGTATAGTCATTGGATCTGTGATTATAAAGTTGTTTAGTGAGCCAACATTTTTAGAATGTTAACTTGCTAAATATGGCTATGTGAGAGCGACCCGTACTAAGCATAGTAATATTGTCATCCAGGTTTATATAATCATCTTAATTCTTTTGTACTAGATATAGAAAAGTCATTTCATGTATTGCTTTGCGGTGAATAATTGAATATCTGAGTGTTTAGAACCGAATATGTTTAATTAATCTAGTGTACGTAATATCTTTGATGATTTTGCATGTTTTCTTTGTTATACTTGTTCATAGGGAATATCTATATACTTTTTATCTTTTCTAATTTTTCATACATTTGTCTATCCATCCACATTCCAATGCTCCAAACTAAATTATATTATTTTCTTTTGTTTCGTTCCTCTTATTGATCTTTGGAGCTGGTTCCTTCCCTGTGGGATCGATATCTTTTAAAACTACATCGCAACTGTACACTTGCAGTTATCATCATTTTTCTTTTTGATAAGTGGTATTGACAATACCTATACTTTAAAGCCAAAATCTTGTGAACAAGTTATTAAACTTATCAGTAGAAAAGTGGCGAACAAGGCCTGAGGATAATGTTGTTATCTCAACTGGTTTTAGACCATACACTAAGTCAGCGATTGTCACTGGAAAATTGGGATTTTATCCCAAAAAGGGCAAATGGAAGGGCAAAGAGGTTGTGACATAAGATGACGTAATGATTACTAGAGCCAAGAGACAATCTGCAATGAGGATTGATGCAAGTACAAAAAAGGATAGCAATCAACCAATGCCTAAACAACCAGCTGATGAACAAAGGACAAGAACTGAACCAAACAAAGCAAGGGCAGAAAAGATTCTTGCTAACAAAAGAGCTTCTGCAAATTAGCTAAGAAGTCAACCAATACCCAGGGTTACCAGAAATCAAGCAACAGCCAAAAATTCAAGTTCACAGTCAGACACATCAAGAGTGTCGAAATACTGAAGATGGAATTCTACTATCTATATATATGATAAGTGTATAATTACACTTAATATCATATTAATTTTATACACTAAACACTATAGTTTAAGTCATTTTTATACTTCATGTTAACAGAGCATGATGTCACCCCTCGAAGGTTCCTCTCTTTAGCTCGCAACGTGAATTCTACTCGCGCAGCGCCACTCTCATCTCGAACAATGAGGCGACATCACTATCCTAGATGGATGACTCATCGAATCATAACTCTTATCTAGAGATGGACTCATCCCAATTGCTCCATACACAACGTTCATGAGAAGGTGTTGCCGCCTCATTGAGCTAGACAGCGACCGCTTAGCCAGAGGACTATCCATTGAATAACTACTTCCTGAATTCAAGGAGTTGATAAATGCTGGACTTGGACTTCCTTAATTCTAGGGATCATGATCCCATTTTGAACCATTCAAACTTCCACATTTCGGGGGATTTGGCATAGCCTATAAATAGGGGAAAACTGCCTCCACAACAGGTTAATCACACTCTCTCTACTCACTTTTTTTAATAATATGTACACAAGAACTGTTGATCCTCTAGCCTTCTACTCTAATCATGAAAATTACAAACTTAAGCATCGAAGTTTCCCCGGGGGATAAAAGCCACGACCCGTTTCTCCATTCATTATCTGTTTTGCAAGAATAATCATACACAATCGATTCAACATTTCTTGAAGTTCCTCAAAGATCAAACCCAATTCAGATCCGGAACTTTCAGTGGTGCAGTGAACATGGACTAAACTTACTTGCCTTGGCAAGAATTTTAGTTTGCAACACATCTTCGAGCAACCCAATAATATTCTATTCGGCACATTACTTTTTTCATCAAATCGTTCCATTTGTTATCGGTTTACTTTCATATTCTCAAGCTAAACCCGATTGCAGAAACTACCGTACTTTTTCTCTTTTAAGTGTAGGAACACCTCAAATGGTAGAATCTCACGATGGCCCTCAACCATTGGACACTAGAGCCATTCAAGGCAGCCACGACGGACTCATGGACACCGAGGCATCAGTCTCAAAACCCCCGAATAGCGCTTCCAATGCAGTGGAGCAGATGTTGCGGATCTTTAGGGAATACAATATTCCCCTGGAACAGCAACAAATAATTACAATGGGATTTGTTGAATAATACAACGTGGAGGCAGTCCCCTTACAGGGGATCCCGAACGACGGCTCACTTCACCCGAACCTTGTTAAGGAATTATTCCCGTCCCAAGAATGCAAGGCAGCTGCTCCTACCACCTTAGAAGCATTAATCCAGGCCCCCACAGCTATAGCCCCACTAGCAACATTTACCATTCCCTCGCCAAGTATCTCCTCAAACCCTGCCATGCAGGCTCAAATGCTTGCAATGTACCAGAACTTTAATACGGTCGGCGAAAACACTTATTTCCCAGCGGGAGCTCCCACACCTTTAATGGGAATGCAAATGTCCTACATTGTAGGCACAGCCTCACTAAGCTGGGTAAACCCATCCGCGACATGGGGAAGCTTGCCGCAGTCCTCTGGATCTAAGCCGGTTGACATTGCCAACAAAGGAGATAGTGATACAGAAATTGATCCCAAGCTTTGGGAAAGTATCAAGAAGTTGATCAAAGACTTAGCAGTCCCATATCAGGAGTCCCTGGTGGAAAAGTGACTCTCCCCCTTCACCAAAAAGATCCTAGGCATACAGCTCAATCCGTACTTCATCACCCCAGTCTTCTCGAAGCTGTACGACGAGAGAGATGACCCAGTGGTACATGTAAGACACTACATAAACAGAATGGAGATTATGTACGCTCCAGAAGCATATATATGTCACTACTTTGAGCAAAAATTAACTGGACCCGCCGCCTACTGGTTCCACAAGCTGAAACCCAACTCAATTAGCTCTTGGGACTAGTTAAGCGAAGTCTTCTGCAAACACTTCCTCTAGTCCACCCCCACCTCGTATGTGAGTCGGCAGCTACATGAGATCATTCAAGAACCAGACGAGTCACTTAGATCTTACATCCACCGGTTCAACGAGGTTTGCATTAGCACTGATGATCTTGATTTTAGTACCGCGAAAGAAGCTCTCATTAGAAGAACGAGAAATGACAAGCTACGAACAGAGATCATCACGAGATGACCCAGGGATACAACTCAGATGATAGCTATGGCCAAAAGCATGATAGAAGTGGATGAAGTGAATAGATCTAGAAAGAGTAAGGAAAATCGATTCCACGATCAACGAGATGGTTATCATGAATGCCACTCTCGAAAAAGCAAAGGAGAGGAGAGATACCATCCGTATAAATAGAACGCCCCACAAGCCAACAGGCCAGAGCTAAACGCCCCTCTCAGCCAGATCTTGGTGATAATAAAGAAGACTCATGAGAAGAAAAATGTGAGATTCCCTAATGTGCCAGAAGGACAGACGGTGGGCCAAAACCCAGAAAGCTACTGCGAATTTCATCGAGCTAGAGGACACCATACTGATGTTTGTCAGATGTTGACCGAAGAGGTGCACGCCCTCATTCGAGTAGGAAAATTCAGTCAATTAGTGAAAGGTGTGACCCAAGAGAAAAATAGAGAAACCCCGCAATCATCTCGGCCAGGAGATAACAAAGCCCAAAGAGCCAAAGGAACAATAATGGTAATCGCGGGAGGCCCAGAATTTGAGCCCCCCACCAAAAAATAAAAGACAGTAGACCTAACGGGCCGGGATGCCAATTTATTCAAAGCTTGTCAAAGACATTCATTAGTCAAAGGGCCTCACACAAACCCTTTAATTATTGAGACACTAACAGAAGGCTACATAGTAAAGGGGGTTCTGATTAACACCGGCAGCTCAGTCAACCTGATCACCAGCACAGTCCTAAAATGGCTAAACATCCACCACTCTAGAATTCAACCGGACGAAAATCCATTGGTAGGAATTGGAGGCCAGCTCATCCTGTCAACAGGAAAAGTCACTCTGGAGGTGGAAGTAGGGGATACAGAAACAACCTGGAGAGGGGAAGTCGATTTCATCATTGTCGATATTGGAGTCGGCTACAACATGATATTGGGGCGATAATTTATAATCGAGTCACGCGCTATAATTTGTCTAGAATACTTAACCCTACTAGTCGTAACCAAGAAAGGAACTGCAGTAGCAGTGGGAGATCCACAAAAAGCCCAAGAAGCCTATATAGCTTCCACTCAAACCGAACCAATCTCATTTGAAGTAGATTTTGAAGTAGAGGATCGCGAAAGGGCATAGCCAGTAGGAGATTTAGAAGTCCTGACACTGGCAGAAGGTAAAACGGTCAAAATCGCTAGAGACATGGAGCAAGATGCCAAAGCCACTGTGATAAAGGTGCTAAAAGAGAAACAACATACCTTCTCATGGTCTGCCGAAGATATCAAAGGCATCCGGCCAGAAGTCATGTCCTATAGCCTCAACATTGACCCAATAATAACTCCTATCAGATAAAAGAAGCGTAAACACGCCCTGAAATGACAAAAGGCCGTTGAGGCAGAGATAAAAAAACTACTCGAGGCGAGACATATCAGAAAGGTACATTACCTTGAATGGTTGGCAAACATGGTACTTGTAAAAAAGCCCAATGGTTCTTGGCGAATGTGTGTCGATTTCACAGACCTCAACAAAGCCTTCCCTAAAGACAGTTACCCCTTACCCAGCATAGATCAACTCATCGATTCAACAGCTGGATTTGCTATCTATTCCCTCTTGGATGCTAAGGTAGGATATCATCAGATACTAATGGATCCCAAAGACGAAGAAAAAACTGCCTTCATCACGCATGAAGGAACTTACTACTACAAAGTGATGCCATTCGGGCTAAAAAACACGGGAGTCACATACCAAAGACTTGTAAACGATATGTTCAAGGACCTAATTGGTGAGAATGTGGAAGTATATGTAGACGGCATGATCATAAAGAGCAAAGATGAAGCCAACCACACAACGGACATTGAAAAAGTGTTCAAGGTACTTCAGAAAATACTACCTCAAATTGAACCCAGAAAAGTGTACCTTTGGCGTGAAAAGTGGCAAGTTCTTGGGGTTTCTTATATCAAAAAGAGGGATTGAGGCCAACCCTGAGAAGATCAAAGCTATCATAAACATGAAGCCGCCTTGGACATTAAATGAGGTGCAATGCCTCAACGGAAGAATTAATACGTTGGGATGGTTCATTTCCTTCTCCGCCAAGAAATGTCTACCCTTCTACAAAGCAATAAAGCAAGACAATACCTTCAAATGGGATAAGTGTTGCGACCTTGCCTTCGAAAATTTAACAGAGTTCTTGGCATCCCCACCTTTACTCAGCCATTTAGTCCATGGTGAACCCTTGTTCATATACTTATCTGCAACAGATGAAGCGGTAGGGGTGGTTTTTGTTAGGGAAGAAAACAACCAACAACACCCCATTTAATATACAAGCAAGGTATTGAAGAATGCGGAGTTGAGATACCCTCGAATAGAGAAGCTCGCTCTGAGCTTGATATCCGCCTCAACAAAGCTCAGACCCTACTTCCAAGCACATACCATTATTGTGCGAACCAGCTTCCCGCTCAAGAAAGTACTGCAGAGACCTGAGACATCAGGCCGAATGGCAGAATGGGCGGTAAAGCTAGGAGAATTCGTCATCCGCTTTGAAGGGATAACAACCCTGAAGGCTCAAGTTTTGGCTGACTTTGTAGTAGAATTCGTTGGACTCGAGCCAACGGAATCTTTAAAGACACAACCTTGGATAGTTCATGTTGACGGAGCTTCTTCCAATGATGGAGCCGGAGTTGGAGTGTTGATAAAGGGCCCAAATCGAATCCGCCTCACATATGCAGCTAAACTTGCCTTCCCCGCCACTAATAATGCTGCTGAATATGAGGCCATGATCAAAGGGCTGGAACTTGTCACTGAACTAGCCCTAGACAGCGTAATTATCCAAAGTGATTCGTGATTGGTCTCCAACTAGATCAATAGAAATTTCAAGATGAAGGAGGAGAGCATGATCAAATACCTCTGTAAAATGCAAAGCCTAATAGAAAACATGGAAAAGAAAGGAACCACCTGGAAAGTTGAATACATTCCTCGAAGGTAGAACGAGACGGTCGATGAATTGGCAAAAGCCACCTCAAACCCGGGAGGCTGTAATCACCCAGGCAGCCTCTATAAAGTTCTTGTCTGCCATAGTTGTGACGACGATCAAGTGCTAACGTTGAGGAAATCGCTAAAGACTGGTGCCACCCTATCACGACTTATCTCAAAGACGGATCACTCCCCGAGGATAAAGACACCGCCTCAAAAATAGTTCAAAAATTTGCTAGATACTCTATCATAGATGGTGAACTCTACAGAAGATCCTACGCTACCACCTGGCAGAAATGCATCACCTCGGCCCAAGGAAAAACTATCCTAGTGGAAATTCATGAAGGAATTTATGGATCACACCAAGCGGCCTCCACCCTATTGCGAAGAATCAGCTTAGTCGATTACCATTGGGAAACGATAGAGGCAGACGCGACGAAGTACGTTCAAAAGTGCCACCCATGCCAAGTACATGCAAGGAAGAATCAGCTACCTCAAACTAGCCAACAGCCCTTGGTAACTTCCTGGCCATTCTTGACGTGGGTGATCGACATCGCAGGACCATTACCGATGGCCAGTGGGTAAAGAAAATTTGTAATCGTAGCTATCGACCATTTAACCAAATGGGTCAAGGCGGTTGTGGTAAATACCATCACGTCGAAAAAGGTCATTGACTTTATCTGGAAGAATGTCGTCACAAAGTTTGGCATTCTGAGAAAAATTATCTCAGATAATGGCACGTAGTTTATATCAAGAAAGTTCGTAGAATTCTGCCAAGGCTTAGGAATAAAAAACTGCGATTCCTTTGTAGTGCACCCTCAGACAAACGGCTAGACCGAAGTCACAAACAGGACATTAGGAGAAGGGCTCAAGAAACGCCTCGAAAGGGGGAACAAAGGATCCTGGCCAAATGAACTCATAAGCGTATTGTGGTCTTATCGGACTACCCCATGTAGACCGACAGGTGAAACACCCTTCTCCCTAGTCCATGGGACAGAAGCCATGAATCCTGTGGAGATAGCCGCCCCAACTGACAAAGTAATTTCCTACACTGAAGAACAAAATGACATCAACTTGGGACATCACTTAGACGACCTCGAAGAGAGGAGAGAACAAGCCTACATCCGAATGGCAGCCTACAAAGCAAAAATCACAAAGTACCATGATCACAAAGTTAGAAGTTTACAGCTAAAAGAAGGTGACTTAGTCCTCAAAGACGCCACCGCCTCACAAGCAAGAGAAGGCAAAGGTAAGCTTGGAGCAAATTGGGAAGGACCCTACCAAATAACAGAGGTTGTTGGCCCAGCCACGTACGATAAGTGTATAATTACACTTATTATCACATTAAATTTATACAATAAACACTGTAGTTTTAGTCATTTTTATACTTCATATAAAAGATTTCACGTGGTATGTAGTTGTTTTTTATGCAAATGCAGATACTAGGTAAATCTTGGGAGTAAAATGAGTTAAAGTGGAATTCTATGAAAAAAGAGT